>JAOTRH010464809.1:0-27888 GCA_034768845.1 Heliamphora exappendiculata
GGACTGGGTTTGGGTTGGGAGGCTAGGAACGACGGTTTTGCGTGGGGGGTTGGGAACGACAGTTTTAGGGTGGGGCAGGGGTTTTGAAGGTGGTTTTAGGGTGAAACAGTGGTTTTGCGTTAAGTTAAACGAGATTTTTAACGGTTTGGGTCTCTTTGATGTTAAAATCAAACATGATAGGAAGTTTCTGCAATTTTTAAAACTACATAGGAGGTTTCTGTTTTTGTCAAAAACCTCAGGAGTGATTAGTGAAATTTACCTTTTTTTTTTTTAAACCCAATTCACCCCATCTTAGATTGTCTAAACTAACAGATTATGTATTTGATAAAATTAATTGTTTTGAGTTTTATGAATAAAAAATTAGAATCGACTAGAATCTAAACCATTTAATCCGTGTACACCCTTAATTGAGATTGAAGACTCAGACAAAAAAAAATTGGATTAGTGGGTATTTATAAAATAAATTTGTGACATTTTTAAAATAAAAGGCAAAATCTGCCCATTGGGGAGCCTCGAGCTGGGTTCACCCAACAGCTCTTCTTTTGGACCGTTGGAATATTGGCAAATCGATGTAAACCATTGGATTTCAAAAAATTAGTTATTAATGCCAATTAAGCATCTCGAGGTAGCCCAAATGTTGGCAGTTCAGTTGATTTTTCAATTTCTTTTTCAAGCCAATGAGTCAGACATCGAGCTGGGGTCAGGTTTTGTACTCCAGAACCATGGTCCGAGCCCAACCCATATGTATACGAGCTTAGGCTGTACTGTTACAGTGGCGGGCTCGAACTGGCCCTGTGCGATTATTAGATTTCGGGCCAATTTACACCCTTAGGTGGAATGATGGTGGTTGTGCGGTGGGAGTGGTGGGAGTGGCAGGAGTGACGAGGAGGGGGAGGGGGCAGAAAATGGGTGGGTTGTGGTGTGCATGGCGACAAGGTGCCAAATTGTTTGGGGGAGGGCAAAGAATTGCGATCGATAGATGTCGGTAGATGTGAGGAAAGATTGAATGATTTGAGAACGAAAGGATATAGGAATTTTACAATTCAAAAATAAATAATAAATACAAATATACTGGTAGGTACCTTCGGAGGAAAACTGTTATTGAGGAAGTTTTTGAATATCGTACCATGTACATTATTTATTTTTTATGAAATTTTTGGTGTAAGGTCTATAAAAACCATTTCATATAACATTAGGTCTAATTATAAAAAAATTTAATTTTTAAAATTTATTGAGTCAGATTGGATCAAAATATCTATATTACTTTAAATACGCATATCTCTATCTTAACACCCCATCTCTTCACATCTACTATTGTTAGCAACCATTTTTGGTGGCCATCAACAACCACTTCTAGTGATGACTTTCCATTAACCAATATTGGCAACTTTCAATGATAAACTTTGATACTTTTATGTCAATCAATTCCGATATTCACCACCCACCTCCAATGATTCTTAAATTAGAGAAAATTTTCCCATTTTGAATACAAAACAAATTTTATTTTTACTATTTTATGTGGTCTTGGTGCGAATGAAGCGATGACGAAAAATATAGTATAATATTATTAATAGAAATAAATTTTACTATTCAAATACAACGAATAGTGAAGTTTATTGTTAGTATGGCTAATGTTAGAGTAAACAGAGATGAATTTTATTATTTAGACACAGTGAAGTTTACTTTTAGCGTGGATAGTATTGGAGCGAAGATAAATAAATTTTATCATTTGAATGCATCAAATAGAAAAATTTATTTATTTCATGGGCTGCCGAAAAAGTTACCAAACGGCCTTCAAAAGTTGTCGAAAGTTACCAAATAGTCGCCAAAGTCGCCAAAAAATAGTCCTCGGTAGTGATGAGGTGGAGTTGAAAATAGTGATGAAGTAACGAGGAGTTTGTACTAAGTAATTAGGGCAGTATGTAAGTAATAGGGGTAATTTTTGTCTAAAAAATTATTTAGCATTAAATTAAAAAATCTTAACTCTAAAAGTTTTTAAAACAATAGACTTCAAATTTTTTTAAAGAAATTAAAGTGAAATGCACAGTAAGATTTAAGAATTGGGCTCTTGACTTTGTTGATAGGTTATGTGCCAATGTTAGTATTATTTAGATTTATTATTACAAAATATTATATGCTTTTAAAAAAAATATACTAACTAACAATAAATAACTTAATATCATATAAAAGTTTTATTATAATTTAAATTTGATTTTAATGATATTTATACCGAACTAGTTAACATGAAAGTGAAGTACATTTTATATTAAATATATATGGGTAAATTACATAATATGTCATCCATTATTACTAAGAAACTGAAAAAAACCTGAAAAATATAACTTTTTCTCCCCTCTGGGAATTCCAACCGACGTGATATTAGTTCAGTAAAGAGATTACATCCCTTGATGTTATTAAAAGTACTGGCAGTTTCTTTGGAATTTTTAAAATTACACTAACACCCAAAGCCACCGTTAACAGCGAAAGCCAAAACGATTACATCGATTATAATCCAAAGTGAAAACCACTGCCACCACCAACACCACACAGAACCATCACCATCCAAAACTGCCACCACTCTCTCTTTCTCTCTCTACCATCACCTCCAACACCCAAAGTCACCAATACCAGTTAAAACCAACACCAAAGCAACCACTACCACTTAAAGCCAAAACCACCACTGCAGTTATATTCCAAAGTAAAAATTCACCACCACCACCAGTACCATCCAAAACTGCCACCACCAGTATTGCCCAAAACTGCCACCACGAACACCACCCAAAACCGCCATTGCCATCACACCCCTAAGACAAAAACAACATCACAACCCCTAATAATTGTTGTTGGTTTCTTATGTGGAATTTGAATTTCTGTAACCTTTTGCAAACTAAAATTAGATATTAAAAATTTGACAGTAATTCTTGTTTGAACTCGAACTGAATTGTTTTCGAAGAGGTCTGAATAGCAGTGATTTCGGTCAAAGTCTTGACTCATTTGAGAGGATTGATCAATCCGATGAATTGAATACTCCTAATTCTTCAAGAGGGTTAATTTTGTGTTGAGATATCTGATCGATGAACATAAAAATCTGACATTTTTAACATTGATTTTGCCTAGCAATCAGGTCAGAGGAGGCAAAATTATGGTCAATGGCGCTATTGATGGAAGAGAGACCTTGGTGTGGAGAGTGGGAAAAGAAAAGTGACAAAAGAGAGTGTTGATTCGATTATAAAGGGAGAGAGATCCGGGTGTGGAGAGAGAAATGGAAGGGAGAGAGTAAAAAAATCTTACTTTTGATTTAATATTATTTGTTTATTTGGAGAAAGGTATTAATAGAATATTAAAAAATAAAATAATGATATTATCAAGTACCATTATTTTATTTGGCGGAAAAGAAAAAATATTGTACAAAAGTGAAGCAAAAAAAGAAAGTAGTATAATTTTAAAATGGTAAATTACACTTACAGCCCATGTATTCTTATCATATATCACTGTTTACTCGCTTATTTTTAGAAACCACACTACACCCCCTTACTTTACAAAATTTAGTAATATTTTTTCCCATCCGTTAGTCAACTGTTTGTTGACTTAACGGAGATAAATAATCTCATCAAAAAATTAATTTAAAATGACAAATTTACTATCGTTTCGTTTCCCTTCTTCTTTTTCCTCACCCGTTCAACCACTCTTCCCTAAAATGGCAATGTGTTTGGATTTATGTGCGTCGGTTACCGTCAATGACAGTGTCGATTTTTGAGCTCCGAACCTTCCTCCTCCTTCGCCCACTCAACCATTCTCTTTTTTAACCGGTTCACACCAAAAATTATTCCCAAGCACCACCGTCGAAGGGGGTGCCGCTTCTACTGTCGCCAGCACCACCGCACAAACACCCCTCACCACCACCGTCGTCCCATTTGCCACCACCGCAAAACACCCTTCATCGTACATCTCTCTGTCTCAGTTCTCTCAGTTCTCTCTCCCCTTGGATATTTTGATCCATTTCTCTCCCTCATTCCATATGATCTCTTCCTCAACCTCATGCGATCAGGAAATCATATCAATTTTCGAAGAGGACCAAAGAAACTCAAATTCGAACTCCAAAATCAGAAAACCCTAATTTAATTTAAGAAGCTTTTAATGATTTTGCAAATAGATGGACTTGTGTATTGTGTGCACAAGAAACAGGGGAATAAAAGTCTAATTGTTTCTAATTCATCGTCTAGATCTTACTGCTGCTACTAGGACATTGTTTGGATCTCCTTCAAGTTCGGCTTCTATCGGTACTCCTGGTTCTCTATTTTCTTCAAACTTTTTTGGATTTTCAACTTTAAGAACTAATTTTGGATGGCGATTTTGGATCTTCATCTTCAGAGCCACGGATTTTAGATGGCGATTTTGGACGATCGAATTTGCTCTAGTGCCACGGAATCCATTTCTTTATTTCCGTCTCCGTCTCCTTCTTTTTCGCCGCTCGAATAGTCCTCCTTCTTCGGCACTGGAGCTATCAATCTACGATCGTCGGCGTTCGAATTCCTCGACATGGTTCTGGATTGATTATTTCTCTCTCCCCCTCTCGATTTTGTCTCCTTCAGTTCTTTGGCTTTTGGGTTGGTTTATAGAAAAGGATTTGGGTTGGTTGAATATCAAATTGAAATATTGAGGTTTTTAAGAAAGAAGATGAAAAGCATAGGGAAGAAGATGAAAATGATAATTTTGACATTTTATTTTTACCATTAACAATGTTATTGGCCATGGGTGTAGTGTGATTTTAAAAATAAAAGAATAGACAATGATATATAATAAAAATGTAAAAAATTTAAGTATAATTTACTTATTTTAAAATTATAAGTGAACCGTTAACATTTTTATTTGACTTCAAAAAAAAATCATTATACTTTATCCAATATAATATATATATATAGTATAGGTTATGTTAATCATCGCTTATTGAGCTATATTTAATAAAATAATAAAAATAATTTATTTTAATATTAATATATTTTTAAAAGTAAAATTTATTATTTTTAAAATATTAATATATTTTACAAAAAATATTTAAATATTATATACCTGTTATTGACCGCTGTATACTTCTCCGATAGTACCATACTGACTGGCACGACATGAGTAGGAAGAAAATAAATATTGCGTCAAAGGACGCCAACCTTTGTCTTGTCTTCAATTAATAAAAGCTCCAAATTATGTACGATCGATGGAATACTGACTTCACAATCGCCTAAGCTTTGTTTGAGGTTTTTAAGAAATTTTGTTTTATTCCGTAAAAAAATCACTTTTTTAATTAAATTGTTTTACATTTCTAAAAAAAATTAATTAATTTTTTTAATTATTTTCTTTAAAAAAAAAACATACACATTGCAAATACAAATTTTTTTTGGTTATAATTACATTATTATAACGCCATTAATTAAAAAATCAACTCTATTTGGAAGGCACGAGTTAAAATGAGAGCGGGGTGAAGGAGGGAAGAAGATGGCAATCGTTTTGGTAAAGTCAATGAGTTTTGGGGGCATTAAGAGATTTGGTTCGAGGGTTTTGTTGCTGAGCAAAATATAGATTGTGTTTTGTATTGCTTAAATTAATAATTTATAAATTAAAATTTATAATAAAAATTAAAATTTATAATTAAAATAAAAAAATATAATTATAAATTATAATAAAAATTATAAATATATAAAAAAATTTATAAATTATAATTAAAATTAATAATAAAAATTTATAAACTAGCAACAGTACTTTGTCAAATACCTCCACAAGATCATAGCCCCTGTTAGCAACGAAAGATGATCATTATTAGATAATAATGTCATGTATTATAGAGTATAAGTTTGAATTTTTCTAAAAGATAATTACATTTATTTTTTTTAAAATTTAAACTTATTATACGATTTTTTTTTGTAGTTTTTGAAATTACACTGTCCTTCCATGTCAAATTTATCGTGCAAATATCGTTAACAGAAAATTTACTTTTACTATTTTGCCCTTATTTCCATCTTCTTTTTTTGCAATCTTTTTTTTTTCTCTCTTTGTCATAATTTCATAATAATATCAGAATTTAATCTCCAAAAATCAATCTGTTACTTTTATTTCTCCCAAATCACAGGTCAAATTAATTTTTCACCAAAAAAATTTAATTCAATCTTTCATTAGGGTTAGGGGCACCAACAAGAATATGAGCTATCTTCATGTTTCTACTCAGAAGGAGAAAAGGAGTGAGTTCGGTCACGAAGAGAAATGTCGAAGCTTCTTCCACACCCGACAGGCCCATTTTCAGCTTTAGCGCCAGATCTGGGTCTTTGGGTGGTGGTTCGTGGTGACTCGATGGTTTATGGTGGTTTTCGGTGATGGTGTGTGCGGCGGTGGTGTGGTGGCTTGGTGCTTGGGTGTGGCCATGGTGAGAGGGAGAGAATATATATATATATATATACACACACACACACACAATTAGTAGAGAAAGAGAAAAAGAAAACAGAGGCCCCAACCCAGTTTAGCAAATCAAATAGCACCACTCGACGCCATCTCCACCCAAGCCGACCAGCCCCGCTGTCGTCGCCACCGTTGTCCACGCTTACCACCATCGCCGACGAACCCATCAATGTCGAGCTTGCCCCGGCCAGCCGTCTCTTTGGTATATTCTTTCTCCCAGTCTCTCTCCCTTTTTGGTATATTCTTTCTCCCCGTCTCTCTCTCTCTCAGTGGAACTACCTCCACCCCGTAAACCACAGAGCCACCACGAACCACCACCCAAGGACCCAAATCTAGCGTTCGTTTTGCCGAATCTTGGGCGGCGGTGGTGACAGAGATGCAGAGAGAGGGGTCGAGAGAGAGAGAGGGAATGTCCAGTTGTGGCCGAATCTTAGGCGGCGAACGTGGACGACTGGTGGTTTGTGGTGTTGATGATGGTCGGCTGTGGTATTGCGGAGATGCAGGGAGAAAGGAGGTTTAGTTTGTAATGGTGGTTGGAGCCGAATCTTGGGCGACGGAGGTGGACGACTGGCAGTTTGTGGTGTTGATGATGGTCGGTTGTGGTATTGCTGAGATGCAGGGAGAATGGAGGTTTAGTTTGTAATGGTGGTTGGAGAGAGAGAGAGAGAGAGAGAGAGAGAGAGAGAGAGAGAGAGAGAGAGAGAGGGGTTTACACTTTTTATTTAATTTTTTTAATAAGGGTAAAATTAGAAATAATGTAAAATGATTGCTAATGTTAGCATTTTTCGTCAAGTTTTTTAACGGTTATTTGACAAAAGAGAATAACTGAAATATAAAAACAAATCAGAAGGGAGGGCAGTGTAATTTTAGAGACTACATGGGAGATCCCTACAATAAGCTTAAATCTCAAGGGAGGTAAGTGTAATTATTCATTTTTTTATAGAGATTTCATACATAAAATTTAGGGTAAATTACACTGATCTTATCTGAAATTTTGGTCAAATACAATCAATCCTATCTTTTTTGACAAATTACACTGGCCTCCCTTACAAGCTTAAATGTTGTTACATACTAACTCAAATCGTTAGGATTTCGTCTGTCACCATTTATGTTATTAAATCTATTTTCATTTTGCCCTTCAATGCAATAGTCGTTTTTTTTTTTCTTTTTATGAAATTTATAAAATAATAATTCTTCGGTTTGAATTCGCCAGAGTAATTTACCGGCGATTGAATCTGTTCACTAGTTACATTAGGTCGTCAAAAAGGTAGTAAACGTTGTTGATCGAGAAAAAATTTATATTTTACAATTGATTGTGAGTGTAATAACTCAAAAATAAATAAATAAAGAGAAAGAATGGTGCTACACCCCCCAACCGGTGCACGCCACACCCACGCCGTCGCCACCTCCATTGCCGGTCACTACCACTGCCGTCCACACCTGTCGTCGCCGCCTCTGTCGTCGTTTGCCGTCGCGTTGGTGGTGGGAGTTTGTGATTTAAGAGAGAGAGAGAGAGAGAGAGAGATATATATATATAGAGAGAGAGAGAGAGAGAGAGAGAGAGATGAGAGTCCGTTGCCGGTCACTGCCATCGCCATCCACATCTATCGTCGTCGCCGATTACCCTGTCACCGCCTCTACCATCATTCGCCGTCGCCGTTCGTTGGGGGTGAGAGTTTGCGATTTAAGAGAAAGAGAGAGAGAAAGAAGAGAGAGAGACTGATAATTCAGCGATGAAACGGCGGCGAGGAGTCGTCAATGGTGATGGTCGGCGTGAACGGCGACGACAACGGCGTCGGCGATGGCCGACTGAGCAGCATTTGGGGAAGTGCGGCGCTGCACTGCTTCTTCTTCTTCTTCTTATTTTTTTTCTAACTCTAACACAATTAATACTGATAAATTTATTTTTTCATTAATTTCGTTAACGGCGTTAATTGCTAAGGTGGCTTAAGTGTAATTTATCTAAAAAAATAGAATTAACTGTATTTGACTAAAGTCTCAAAAGAAGTAAACATAATTTACCCTAAAATTTATGAAAAGATCAGTCATATCCCATAATTTCTTTAAAATTCAAGTCCCTATTTTATGTTGTCATGCTCCAAATACCCTTAACAACATCCAAAACACTTAAATCCTAGCCCCCGCCGCTCTTCTTATTCTTCAGCGCCGGCGACTTCTTCTTTTCCGACGTCGATCTCTGGCAATTTCTCCGGTGAGTTCTTAGAAATCTAATTGAGAAATTTCTTGTACTGAGAAATTTCTCAGTTAATTTTTGAGAACTGGAAGAAGAAGAATAAGAGAAAACGGTACTGAGAAATTTCTCAATAAAAAATAAATTTTCGAGTTAGAGAGAGAGAGAGCCGAGGATGAAGAGGCCGAATTTGGTTAGCGGTGGTCGGTTGTTGAAGGAGGAGGAGCGGCAGAGGCGGCGACGAGAAGGAAGAAAATGAAGCGCGATAGTGGTGCGGCCATATCTGGAGCAAATCTGATGAGGAGGAGCGGCGAAGACGGCGGCGACAGATGAGGAGAAGCGGCGGCTATTGGAGCAGATCTGAGAAGGAGAAAGATCAGTGGTTTAGATCTGGATGGAGGAGGAGGTGCGGCGGTGGATGAGAGGGCGACAGAACTTTAGTTTCGTGTAAAGAGATGAGAAAGAGAGGCGGCTAGATCTGGTGGTTCGTCGGCGATAAAGTTCTCGAGTGGCCATCTGGTGGTTCATCAGCGACGAAGGGGGGCGACAGTAGCGCTTCAGTTTCATGGAGAGAGAGAGAGAGAGTGAGAGAGAGAGAGATATGACAGCTAAGGTTGCTAAAGATATATTAGTGATATTAGAAAATATTATTTAAAAAATTGAACCTTTATCTTAAGAAAAACTAAGTAATAAAACCAATTCTTCTACCACTCTTATAATAAGAATTAATTTCCAATTAACACTAAATTATAACTTCTATAATTTTAAAAATGATTTTGACATAGATTCTATATTTAGTAATTGTTTGACAATTAGGTTATGTTTGGATTAATTTTTTTTTTTGTAATTTTTGTAATTTTTTTATAAAAAAATAAATATTAAAAAATATAAAAAATATTAATTAAGTATAATAAGAGATTAAACTAGTAAATTTTTTAAATATGCTTTTAGGCAAAAAAATTCCTTAAAAAAACTTATCCAAACATAAACTTAATCCTATTCAAGAACAATAAATAGAATAAATCATATTAATTTTATAATACTAAATTTACCATTAATGACAACCGTACTTTCAACTTTCTTATTTAAACAACTAAAATATACATTTAAACTTATAAATTTTAAATTTTAAAATAAAAAAATACTTACCCCGCCGTGTCACCTTGAGAATCACTCACTAAGAAAGGTAATTTGTGTTTTCAATTAGAAACCCGCGCCTCTCTTCTACATTTTATTATGATTACATAAATCTCACTACATAGTTAAGGGCCTATTTAGAGTAATTTTTAAGTCAATGTTTTTGTAAAAAAATTAATTTTTAAGCTGTAATATTTGGTTGTAAAAAATAAATAATTAATTTTTTTATTTTTTAATTTTAAAAAAAATCAATGTATATCACAAATACTTTAATTTTTAAAAAAAATAAAATTACTATAATATTCTTACTTAAAAAAATCAACTCTACTCACAAAAAAAAATCATGCTAATATCTAAATACTACAATTTAAAAGTTAAAAATAAAAATATTTTAAAATTTTTAATAAAATGCAAAAAAATTACTACAAAATATTATTCTAAATAATTTAATATTTTTTTTATTTATCTTTTTTTTAAACAAAAAAAAAATTAAACCTTTTAAAAATCATACTTTTTAGAAATACCAAACTGGCACTAAATAAGGGAAAAAAATATCAAGATATCTCTTAAATTTGAAAATTATATTTATTTCATTATAAAAACTTAATATAGGATCTATCATTTACTCTGGAGAATAAAACTCATCAATAATTAACTCTAATTTTATTTGCTATTGTTATATTACGAATATTTTTTAAAAATTTTGTATGTATTATAAATGTAGTTGATACACATACTTTGTTATATTATTATTATTATTATTGTTATTATACTTTGATAAGTTAAGGACAATTTTTTTAACAATTTATAATGGATTGTTTTAGTTTTAAAATTTTTCAATCTTTCAACCCATTAATTGCATGATAAAACTGCCAAAATTTTCATCAAAACCCACTTATTTTGACAAATAGTAAATTAACGATAAATTGAAAAAAATTTGGCACCCCAAAAGTTAAATTTTTTTTTTTTCAAAATTTTAAAAATTTTCAAATACTATTAACTCTTTAAAACTAATTTGTACGAAACTTTAACTCAATTTTAATTGAATATCTAATTAGTAAATGGTAAAATTAATTCTTTTAAAATTAATCAAAATGTACCTAAACTAACTCAAATACTCGGTACATCAACAAAAATTCCCTAACCCACCCCAACCCAAGCACTCCCCTACCTTGTAACGATATTTACTTTTAGAATCTACTCTTAACGAGGATTGCTACACATAATTACAATAATGCTATGCTATTATTGCTATAGTAATTACTAGGACCATTCTTGCTATTTTCACTAAAATTGCATAAGATAAGATAGGAATAATTCTAAGATTCCACATATTTTTTTCAATATTTTAAAATTATGAATAAAATTATGTATACAATAATAAATTTAATTAATATTTGCATTGAGTAGAATAAAAAAAATTAAAATTAATATTAGCCGATAAAAAAAAAAGATGATCTAAGAAAAACTAATATTAGTTATCTCATGAATAATCAGAAATTTATTAAACTATTAATCCAAATAGCACGAGACAAACACAAAACTATTTATCTTAAAAGAGAAAAAAAAAAAAAAAAAACCAACGCATGCCTTAGTCCTATCCCGTTCTCAAAACAAACAATGCCTAAGGATACTTTGGAGTGAACACGTGTTTGGCCAGCTTTTTAAAGATTTTTTTATCTTTTACCCTTTCTGTAAAAAAAATCAATTAATTACAATAAAAATCCAAACAAATGAGTGGACTTTTTAAAAAACTCTTAAGAAAAAAGTTTTTAAAAAAAAAAGCCAAACAGAGGTTAAATGGGTTTTGGAGTTCCAATTTAGAATGTCTGTGGTCTCATATCTGTCGCTGATAAATTCATGCTTTGATGTTGAGTGGCGTGGTTGGTACTGGGATAATTCTGTTGAAGGTTCAAAACTTAAATTATGGGATGGATGCAAACTATTATTCCAAAGACTTTAAATAATCACAACAAAGAAATATAAAGCAGTACTTGTAAGAACAACTAAAAATCCCAAAAGAGAAGAAAAAAATTACAAGGTCCCCCAAGAACATGTAAGAGGGAACAAACTTACAATGGAGGTGAAAGAAAACTATGCTCAAGAGATCAGAATATCGGCAACGAGGTCATTAACCAAAGAATCAAGTATTCGACTTTCAATCTCTACTCCAAGTTCAAATGACTCGACTTCAAAGTCGAGCCATTTTCCATACCGGCTGCTCATATCGTTGTCCACGAGATCATCTACCATACAGTCCCCCATGCCTCTCCAACCCGAAATCTCCTTGTAAACTTCTTCAGCTAAGCATTCCTTTCTTCTCAAGGTTGACAACCCCTTTGCCCAAGTTCTGCATCCCCCACCCGCATAACGCCTGCACCTCAAGTCCATACATTCGCTCACACAATCAAATAAAACCTTCCGCCTCAGCTTACGCTCTTCTCCTCGACTTTCCAGCAGGACCTCTTTCCGACTTTCCAACTGATCAAAGAGATGAGGGTTTATGATCTCACAGCCCCGTCCCAGAGCAAAATCCTTAAACATCAACTCCACATTAAACAGTATTTCCTTCACATATTCCAGTTCCCAACTGGGCGATCCCACAAAATGGGTTCTGTTCCTTACAGAAATAATTGTAGTAGATATTGAGGAAGCTGAGTCGGATAATTCTGCATCAGCCTCGAACTTCTTCGAAGAACTCACACCCAGCACCTCCTGAGCTTGAACAGAGGAGCACTGCTTGCTACCTGGAATTACATTCGATATATTTCAGTATTTTCTATGACCAAAGTAAGCTCTTTGCGTTGTGGAGGCAAAATACTTGAAATTAGAAGCTAACAAATCCACTGCACTTACCTTCTGTACTTATACTGTCTACACTATCTGAAGAGTTGCAACTTTCTGAAAGAGAAGTAGGTTCAAGAACAGAGATTGGACTTGGATGTCCGTAGCAGAGCAACTTTCTGGCTTCAGGATCATTGCTACTGCATTCATCCATTTCTTCCGTTACCTGGAATTGTTGCAGAAACTAAAACAATTAAATTTGAAAAAGAAAAAAAACTGTGTACACAAGCCTGAATATATCAGATATGACAGCTCAAAATGGTTAAAGATTCACCATTGTTTACACGGCACTGCTAAACTGTCACTGACCCGTAACATCCACCATTTAAGAGGGATGACACAAGCAGGCTGGTTTGTGTTCACTTTTAAGAAAATGTTAAAACAAGATTATCCTTCACTGCCACTGGAAAGTACATTCCTCCAGTTTGGCTGTTGTATCTATGGAATTTAAGAACCACTTGATTCTGTTCTCTAAACATTAATCAAAAACCTGAACCCTTAATACAATATTAGTTGCGTTGGCAATGAGAATGAAATGTCTATCCATCTTTTTCTCTTGAATAAGGAGCGGAATAGTTGGTTCATATGGAATAAGGCAGTGTCATGGAAAAGATGGCTCATAGATTGCCAAATTAGTGAGAAAGGAAAGCCAAGAAATAATGATGAGCAGGTGAAAGCATACCTGAATCTTCAGTTTCATCACAAGTTCCACTGAATCTGTTGAAGAAAAATTAGAGCTGTAATGTCCACCCAATTTGTCAAAATGCATCCCATCTTGGCTCTTTTTATTGTGGTACATGGATGTGGTAGGTACTGTACCAGAAGTGGGCATCAAACCTTGAATAAAGGAAGCAGAATTACCAGCCATCCCTGCTCTGTAGCAGGGAGACTCAGTTTCATTACTTAATTCCCTTAACTTTCGCTCCAACAGAATGCTTAAGGCATCAGCTCCTACAGTGTTATGCCCTAGCAAAGATAGCGTTGTACTAGTTGGACTATCTGAATGAAGCAGAAAATTTCCATCTTTGTCTTCTGCACAGGGATTATTATTTTTCTCTGGCATCTGTATTGAGATGTCATGGGAAGGTATAGGTCGTGACAGTGGAGTTGTGAATGTAAAAGACACAACATCACTGCCTTTCCTTTTGCTATCCTCAGCCCAAGTAAAGTGCCTACCTACAACTGAATTAGATCGAGTTGGATTCTCAGTTCTGTCAACTGACATGGTATCAAAAACTAGATTTTTATCCAGGTGAAAATTCCCATCAATAGATCGTTTCTTGCTGGGAACATTTTTTGTGCCGGAATGTGAGACTTCTTTTTTACTATCTGTTACCTCTGGTTCCAGCTTCCTTGAACCAACTTTCGAGTTCCCAACATATTTTCTTGAGTTCTTGCGTCGTCCTACTGAGGACTCTCCTGACTGGAGTTTTCTACCATGTGAGTTAGAAAGCAAGGACTTTGAAGGTAACTTCTCTTTATCATTGATGCAGTTCTGCTTCTGATTATTCGGCATGAGCACACTGGAAGAATTATGTGCCGATGGTTTTTTCTGCATTTTCTTTTGGCTATTTGGCTGACTTTTGAACGTCTGGCTTGACATGATATCACCTTGTTCTTTCTGGCCAAATAAGCTTTTGCTACCACTTGGGCTCAAGCCTTCTCTTCTTTGAACATTGACCTTTGCTTGTAGTGCAAGTGAAATAGATTTTCTGTCGTTCTTTATACCAGAACAATATTCTGAATCAGAAGAATCCCTGAATGATGTAGTATCCATTGAATTTGAGCTCTTACCCATAGTCTGCCCCTTGAGAAATTTGGCAGTATTTGATTCAACTGGTCTTCTAGAACCAGAAGCTTCAGTAAGCCTGAATGGTTTTTGAGCACCTTCCACTTTCTCTTTCAAGTCTCTAACTTTGAAGGGAACTGAGGAAGTTCCTAGCAGAGGCATTTTGGCCTTGGTTGTGGCCTGAGGCCCCTGATCAATAATCTTAGCAGCTGCTTCCATTATGTGAGCTGCATTCTTAGATGGAATGAAACCAGGGCTTTTGATGGGAGACAAAAGCTTATTGTGGGTAATGGGAATTGACTTGGCTGATTTAGGAGGTAAAATTTCAGTTTGGAATTTCTCAATTGGCGTATTCACCGTTTTTTGAGGCTTTGGCTCCATCGCCTTCTGAGCAGGGATCTCCGTCTTACTGTTTAAATTGCCAGAATACATGGCATGATGCTCATGATGAAATTCAAGGTTTCTTCGGTGGTAATGAGCATCTCGAAGAGATTGAGAATCGAAAAATGGGGTAGAGAAAGACTCTGCAAGATTGGATGTTGGCAAAGAATCCAATCCCATAAGCCTCGCAACTACCCCTGGTGCCCTAGTTCCATATCCTTCCTCATCAGTCACTGATGAAGCACAACTATACTCACTACTTCCTTTGGTGCTTGAACCGGCAACAAGTTCATCATCCTCATCTACCTGGAGATAAGACAATAGTTATAAATAAACAAATATGCAACAGCCATGAAATCAAGTGATGCATAGACAATAGAGGTAACGAAATAACCCCACCCACCAGATTAAAACGTGTCACTGGCACATTGCCAACACTTCTCTTTTTCTGCTTTGATTTCTCTACAAGACACGAGCAAAGAGGATGCTTAAAAAATTAGAAAAAGAGGTTGAACCCTCCCAACACATACATGCACACACAAACTCAAGCCACACACCAAACTCAAGCATAAACATCCACACTATGAATTAGTAGGATATGAAATGATTTATATGCATGGAATATAATTGTACCTGATAAATCAGATTTGCTCGAGAACAACTTCTTCCGAGATTTTGCATTCCAGTCAAACAGCTGGAGGAAGCCACCAACATAACCTCCTCCACCCTTGGAACCATGTTTTTCACCCCCCATCTTCTCATACAGAAATCAGGCCCACTTCAGTGTTTATGAATGGAAGAAACCAGAGTGAAGAGAAACACAATTCTGGTTACCAAATCCATCTTCCACATAATCAAATATCACAAAAGCTGTTTACTACTTCGGCTACATATATATTCTATATACAAACTTCTTGAATGAAAAGACACACAATGTAGACCGGAGTAATAAAAGAAAGTGACAAGAACATAGGTAATAAAAACACTAGGAGAATGGTAGATTTAAATTGACATGAAATGACATTTTAAGAAAATATATGAACTTACTGAAACTAAATGAAAATATGTAGAATAGTATAAAAAGATTCAAGTAGCTGACCCCAATTAAAATTATAAATTAAAAAATTAAAGCATAAGTTCTATACATTATCAAAAGGTAGTATACCTAAGTGGTAACAATTAAAAACATGAAGTCCAGGTACCATATTCTGCAATCTGCGTGTCTTCTGTATTGAGAAAATCAAAAAGTTTATAGAATCAGAAGAAACAATAGAAAACTGAATTATAATTGGTTAAGGTGTAGTGGAGTACCCATTGCTATATAACTGAATTATATAGGGAGGAAAAAGTAATTAAACACCTTGGAACTTACTACGTGGGTACTCCAGAAATGATGCCGTATACGGACCGGGTACTGATATGGCACTAGTACAGTGTCGGTACGTACCGGGTACTCCGAGAAAAAATAGGATACTTTTTTAAATGTTAGGTGCGGCACCGATACATTTTGGGTACGCCATCGGTATGTTTTGAGTATGGAAATGAATATGTACGAATTTATATCAAACTTTTAAAAATAAAAAAAGTACTATAGTAAATAATAAGTTCTCTCTTTTAATATAAAAATAAATTTGAGTAATATGATTTAGATTATTTAATTTAATAAAAATATTAAAATTTTAAATTTGTGTAAAAAAATATATGTTCTGATAATTTCTCTTAAGGTTTGTAACTGCCGAAACAACTTTCAACTAATACGATTAACATAGCAATTGTCGTTAAACTCAACAAGTATCGCCATTTACAATTCCAACTAGTAAATGCCAAAGACATAGTCTTACAATGCTAATATGATCTAACATTTATTTTTTGTCTCTTAAGCTAAATGTAATTTTGTATTTTAACATATATGTAATATAATGCTAAAAAGTATAATAAATAAATAAATTTACCACAGTACTACTGTCGTACCTATGTTGTTAGATTTCATCATTCCAGCGTACCCGCACCGCGCTCCTTAGGTAACTTAACAGTGCTCTCAGAAAATTTCATAAAATGAGTAATTAAACACTCAACTTTCGATCACTTCCTAAAGCCATGATGGGACAAGATGATGAAAAACAAAGAACAAAAACGGAAAAACAACGGTGAAGGTATCAACATAGTAAGAATCAAAAGTAAATGCCTCATTTCTTTTCGAAATAGCAAATAAAACAGGCACACTTCATCAGGGTAAGCGCTAATCCACAATAAAGCCTGACCCATGTTTGTGTATTTTCATTTCCAATTTCCAAACACCCAATCTCCATTTCGTTGTGCATGCATCAGATTTGCCAAATTTTAAAATTCAAAGTTCAAACAGACAAATAAGTAGGAAAATAAATAAGAAAAGAGAGTATTCCCTCTCGATTTGGTTGCCAACGAACCAAACCAAGTTTTCGGGTGAAAAAAAATGTGTAGTCCCGAGTGTAATTCATGTTCTCATATCTGTTACTTATCAAAATGAAAAGCACTAAGAATCATATAAATTGTCTCAAAACTACCCATTCTATTCCCACATCCCCTTTTTCTGGCAAGTGTTTTCGTGCATTTTCTCAGCAACCAAACAGAGCAACGAAAACTAAACCAATCCAAAACTCACCCACAGAGATCGAGTCCAACAATCTTCTTCATGCTAAATCGCTCCACAAACAACAAAATCCATAATCAACCCACTCCATCTTATCACAGATCACAGTAACCCAACATTAACAAACCCACAAAATCCCATTCTCAATCGGCGATCAATATAAACAAATCAAAATCAGAAAAAACTTACAAGAAAAACTTGTAAAAAAATCCCAAATGCATATGATCTTCTTCTCTCTTTTTCTTCCGGGTGAGTCAGAGTGCAAGATTTATTGGGGTTTTACAGATACAAACAGAGGGAGTTATGAATTGCAGGAGAAGTAAAAGCTCTGGGGGTACAGCGCAGAGTGATGATGCAAGCATTAAATGGAGAGACAGACAGATCGGGGAAAAAATATCAAATTCAGAAATAAATAAAGTAAATAGTAGGGGCTTTTCTTAAAAAAAGAAACGGGAGTTTTAAAAAAAATGTAGCGGAAAAACGAATAATTAATTATTATTATTATTGTTTTGGAAAAAGTTTCTAACGTCTCTTTTTGAGAGAGGGAGCAGTTTCAAATTCCAAATGGGAGGCTGCGGGGTCCTCGATAGCGGTGTTACTGTGCTTCGCAGTTATTATAAGAATTATTATTTATCATGATATGGACACGTGTAAGGATCAAACGGTTGAGGTATAAAAAAATTTATTTTATTTTTTTGAGTAAAAACGTAAAAAAGTCAATATTACTCAGTTGATAAAAAAATTAAAAAATTAAATCAAAATATAAATTTTCAAAATATTTAGATTAAACTCTCACAATTTTTAAAATACAATAATAATTTTTATTAATAACTTATTTACTATAACTACTAACTACATATAATTATTAATATTAAATATATATAAAAGAATAAAATTGTTAATTTTGAATAAAAAATAAAAAATTAATTTTTTTATCAAAACAACCAATTTCAAAAAAGTCAACTTAAAAATTAAGTCACTAAATAACTTACTTTGAACTCAATTTAATTTTTTAGTTAAAAATAATAAAAAATAAAAAATTAAATTTTAAACTAGTTTCCAAATCCGGCCTAAATATTATTTTCAGTAAATAAAAATATTTTATGCACATTAAATTGATTACTATTTGTCTCTTTCTTAGGCTTCGAGTGGTAAATTACCTTAAATTTTAGTATTTTTATATTTTTGTGTTTTTAGCAAAAAAAAAAACTAAATTGAATTCAAAGTAAATTATTTGGTAATTTAGATTTTAAGCGAGTTTTTATAAGTTGGTTGTTTTAGTAAAAAACTTGTTTTTTTACTTTTTATTTAAATTAAACAATTATATCTTTCCATCTACTTAATATTAACAATTATATGTAATTAATATTGATAGTAAATAAATTATGAATAAAAATATCATTATTATTTTAAAAGCAGTAGAAGTTGGAATAGAATAATCTAAAAATTTGTGTTTTAATTTAATTTTTTAACTTTAAAATTTTTTTTTCAAACGACCAACCTTAACTTTTTAGCATTTTTAGTTAAAAAAACTAAAAACTTAAAATTGTCAGGCTTAATAAAAATAAACTAAAGTTCTGTTGCAGCTAAATATGAAAACTTTTGCTTATTGTTTATGTTTTAAAAAAAATTTATTTATTTTTATAATTATTTATTTTTTTAAATTATCTTGATACGATGAATTAAAAAGTTAAATTTTTTTAATAAAGAGATAAAAGGATTTGCTAAAAATAAAAATAAATAATATAAAATTCAATTTATTGGGTTTTTTTGTATTTTATGAAAGTTTTTATATTTAGTAAAAAAATATTTTTTCAACTCGTTTTAATGAAAATAATTAAAAAGTAAAATATTTAATTAAATAATAAAAAATTATTAAAAATAAAATAAACAATTACTCCAATGGAAGCATAATATTGTTCTCTTTAAAATATTTTTTTGTTATATTAGTAAACATAAGCACTATATAAATAAGGCTATGGAATACTAAAGAATTGCCGAATAATTAACTGAGATTTCTTTTTTTTTTCTTTTTTTTTCTTTTTTTGGGGTAAAACCACTCACTTTCTAGAATTCACCAATTAACTATTTTGGCGCATTAATAAATTGGCATTTTAAGAATAATAGAATATTTTAATTAAATTTTTGCAGTCAAGCTACTGACCGCGGACAGTGGTCTGTGAAAAAACTCTTGTTCATTGATTGACAATACGTCTGAAGTTATGGGGCTCTGTTTGATTTAGATTTTTTAAAATTTTTTACTTAAATTTTTTTTAAAAACTTATTTATTTGACTTTTTATTGTAATTAATTAATTTTTTTATATTTTTTAAAAATTTTTTACGATTTATTTCTAAAACCTAAAATAGTTATATAAAATTAACTAAAAACAGGTAGAATTGACAAATATTATTTTTTTTAACAGTTTTGCTAATCACAGTTTATTAAACGATAAATAATAACTTTATAAAATTAAACTCTTAATACAAACAATTTAAACTCTTAATAGTTGGGATTCAATCTTATAGTGTTATTATTTATTACCTAATAAATATTTTTTATTTTTTGTATACTGCATGGTCCAAAGTGACACTTATTTTTATGTATGCCTCGTTTGAAAACTTTACTTATTTATTTATTAACAAATAAGTTAATTTGATAATAAACTATTTTATTTGGGTTGAGATACTTATTTGTTTATTTGGCTACTCAAACTTATTTATTTATTTATTTATTTATTTATTTATTTAACTATTCAAATGAACTTATTTGTTTATTTACTTATTTGTGTTTAATTTATTTAACTACGCAAATTATATAACTTATTTTTTAATTTATAAATTTATAAATAAATAAATAATTTTACCCAAATGTGACCGTAATAAATAGGAGTGTACGGTGTATACCCAAGATGTTCCCATCTACATCTAGTACATAAAAGGTAAGCACCAAAAAAGAAACAAATAGTTGAGGAATTTTACCTTCCATTTGAAATTGATGAATTAGATTTATTTTGGTATCTAGATTTCACGTACCTAAATGAATTTAATCAATGCATTCATTTTAAATTTTAAATAAATTTTTAAAATTATTTTTTAGTATCGTAATATTGTTGTTTAATTAATAAAAATTGAAGGCTCTAATTAGTAACTAGCTTAAAAGTTAATTTTTTTATCAAAGTAAATTATTTAGTAAATTAATTTAAAATTGATTATGTGTTTAATTAGTTTTTAAGTTAGATTTTTTAAAATTAGTTGTTTGTATAAAAAAATTAATTTTTTTACTTTTTGTTTAAATTAAATAATTTTATTTTTTTATGGAGTTAAAAAGAACAATTATACGTAGTTAATAGTAGTAATAAATAAGTTATTAATATGAAGTATTATTATATTTTAAAAATAATAAAAATTTAAACAAAATATTATAGTAATTAATATTTTATTTTAAATTTTTAGCTTTTTCAACTTTTATTTTTTTCCAAACAAATCATGTTGGCGTTTTTACGTTTCTGACGTTTTTACATTTCTAACTAAGAAATTTAAGCAGACACTCGGGCCCTAGGTAGCTTTTGTTTCCTTCTTTCTATTTTTTTTCTTTTCTTTTTTTTTTTTTTTTTTTTGCTTTCTCTATAATAACTTACACATCAGATAGATTTTTTATTCAATTTCATAGGCAACCAATTTCCTAAAAACAACTAGTTAAAATAATATCCTTTAAAAAAAATTTAAAAAAAAACTCATGTTCTAACATGAGATATATCAGTTAAATCACCTATCCATTAGTGTGGATAAAGAAATTATGTCTTGTAAATTGTAATTATGCGGTAATACATGTTTGTATTTTGTTAGAATAAAGTTTTCAAAAAAATATATTTTAAAAATAAATTAATATAAAATTCAAGCCACAAAATACAATAAAAAAGACTTAAAAATAATATAAATAAAAAATAATGTTGTCTATGAAATTAATAGAAGTTCTTATTAATTTTGCATATGATTTTTTATTTAATATAAATTTTGTTTAATAGATCGATTTCAAAGAACATGTTCTAAAAATATAATTTTATAAAAAAATAATATGTATAATAATGGTTATGATATTTTTTTAAAAATATATGAAATATTTTAGTTAATAAATAAAAAAACAAAAAACACTTAAAGTCATTCAGCAAAAAAGCTAAAAACCACATTGTTGTCAAACAAAGTGGAAAAAGATTTTTTTTTAAATTTTAAGCCAATTTTAAGCTACTTACCAAACAAGAGGTAAAGAGAGAGCAAGATTAATTGATCACGTAAAAGCACATGTAATTCATGAATCAGTCCTGAAATATGTATAGCTTCAAACTCTAATTGTTAACCCACATAAATCAAATTTTTCTTATTAGACTGGGTATATATTTCACGTTATTTAGCTTTAGAACTGATCCATTTGTCTAAGTGATTTCTACGTGATCTTTCCAATAAAAATGCAAGCTTCATCTTCTACGAGATATAAGCTTTTGAAGTTTTTATGCACATAATTGCTGAGAATATTTGTGTGGGGTAGTATAGAATGAGCTGGAGAGTCTATAATCCAAGACTTATTCATCCTTCGACATCTTTTTTGGTTTTTTCCTGAGTAATGAAATATATAAATCTTATGTAATTAAGAAGTTTGAGTCATTAAACTTCTCAATCTTGATCTTATCCTCTTCTACCATTGAATAATTTTTAATCGCCAAACTTAGCTTTAGTACCGATGGTTGAGAATTGAAGCCTTCATTCAATGAAAACACAATACTTTGATAACACGAATGATAGAGAAAAAGAATAATCAAGCATGCACATATACAAATAAACAAAGAATAATACTCAATTTACGTGATTAGATAATTAGTGTCTACGTTCACGAGCTCACACTTCTCTAAAAAAAATAAAATTATAATAATGAACAACTAGACGACTAGAATTTAGAAAAATAGAGCCTTTAAATAGAATGTTAAAACAAGAGAATTATGACTAAAACGTATAACAGGTCCATCGCATTTTGTTCGAATAGCCTAATCCTCATCCAAACGCCCAAACCCGAGAAACCCTTTGCCTGTGACAGTTAAAATGGCCCTCAAAGCTCTTTATTTGAACGATCCAATCCAGTAGCTTGAATATTCTAAGATGCACATAAATTAACTTGAATATTCTGAGACATAAAAAATATTAGTCTTTTTTATTGTCATCAAAGTTTCTATAACCTAACATGGCTCAATTTTTCCAATGAGTGATTCCTTTTAAATGTAGGATATAGTATAGTTTCTTCCTATAACCAAAAATATGTATACTAAAATTCGTTGAATTATAGCATTCAATCAATGCATTGTAATAGATAAATAAAATATAATTTTTTGAGATAGTACATCTCTTGAAATTGAGATCAATTTTGATTTATTATGATGACATTATAAATCAAAAACTTAGCATATATCCAATTGTTAAATTTGTCGGGAATTAATCATACTTAAGAGCAAATCTTTATGACCATGGAATCTAACTCGGATCAAAAGATTGGATCCATACTAATGAACCAAAAAAGAAGCATCCCATTATGTATTTGTCAAGCTTACCATAACTTGCCAAAGAAATACTCAATGCTACATATATTTGTAACAACAGTATATAATATATAATAATGTATAAACAAACTGATATTTAAAATAATAAAATCAGTTTGCTATATGTGAGATTAACTTTTCACCAATTTTCAAGTAGATTAGATCAATTCAATTACATCAATTCTAGGTTTGAAATGGGTTTGCTTTAATAATTCAAATCGTCTATTTTATGTTAAAAAATGAACAGTCAATTGATGACACCGTTCATTTTTTAATACAAATATGATGTTTTCAATCATTTTATAATACCTTATCAAATTAATTTTTAGCATGAGTAATTTTACATACTAATAATAATAAAATGAATGAACTGAATAATTAAAATGTACTCATTTTTAGGCCCAAAACTATACTCAGTAAACCGATATAGGTCAAATTTAGAATGAAGACCAACTAACAAACTAACAAGGGAAGAGAGAGCGACATGAACGATGGAGGCCCGAGCCAATTTTAAAAAAAGTGTAAAAATCTCTCATATGTAAACCTTACATATATGTAATAATTAAAATTTTAGAAAATAGCAGCCCTTACTATCTAAGCCTAATTCCGTCTCTTCTGCAAGAATAGTCATGAATACTTTGGCTCGGACTTATCGGTCCGATCCTCCACTCCATAAATTAAGTCTCACAACAAAAAAAATTTATAACACTTTTAAAACAAATAGAGTGATAAATCAAACTCCCAAAATTAACTAGGCCCACACAAGTGTAATACAAGGCACCCATGGACACCAGACTCGGTCCAAACCGAACTCAAAGTGCTAGTAATTTCTTTTATAAGCTTCTTTTCTATTGTCTTTGCACAATAGAAACGGATGATAAAAAATTTATGACATGTAATGTCTTGTAGAGTTCTGGTAATTTCTTTTCTATTGTCATCTTGTCAGTAAATATAGTATTTGGTATTGTTGAAATTAATAATTTATAAATTGTGATTTATAGTAAGAATTATAAGTATTTAGTAAAATTTATAATTTATAACTAAAATAAAAAAATAGTTATAAATTATAACAAAAATTACTAATGTTTAAATTTATAACTTATAATTAAAATTAATAGTAAAAAATTAAAAATTACTAACAATAATTTGCCAAACACCCCAAAAAAAGGTGAAAAAAATCTATGATAATGCCATTCATTACATTACAATGGGGAATTGAGGAATCTGGAAGAATGGAATAATTATAACAAATGAACCCAAAAAAATCATTAAAAAAAATGGAAAAACGAAGAAAGAGTTATATTACACACAACAATCCGAAATTTTTTTAAGAAAAACCTTGTTTTTTTTTTTTTCTTTTTCCAGTGCATAAATGATGTTAATAGCCATGGACGATTGCAGTGTACTTGTTCTTCACCCAACGGAAGCTGTTACGCAGAGAAGCCTTCATTTTGCCTTCAATGGCGTAGGCTTTGTACGTAGCAACCCGCTTCTTTCTCTTCATCTCTCTATCGTCCGGCCGCCACGATGGCGACGCGTGTGACGACGACGACGATACTGTGGCTGCGATCGGCCTTGCTAAACGTGGTGGCTGATCCGCGACGCGATGGCAATGCACTGGAATATTAGAATTATAAACCGGTTTAATATCAGGATTGTGCGGCTTCATGACTTTAACCGGCTCAAACCTCTGGTTTGGTGAGTAGGACCAGTAGGCCGGTCGACTTTCCTCCATCTCTTTGATCTTCTGTGTTTCAAATGATCATGAATGAAGTGCAATAATAGAAGATCAAGAGAGAGAGAGAAAGAGAAAGAAGAGTGGAGAATGAATTTTGTAAAGATAGGGTTCTTATGGAGAGAGAGAGAGAGAGAGAGAGAGAGAGAGAGAGAGAATGGTGTAGGGAAATGAAGAAATAGGGTTTTGCTGTGAATCAATCCCTGATGAGAGAGAAATTGTAAGGATGTGTGGAGAAGCTTAAATTTATGGGGGGGTGGGTGGAATTTGCTTGTTTTAATTTAGAGTGGATCGGGTTTGATGGGCATGCACTTGGTCAGCCATCACCACCATTTTTTCCTTTAATCAACAAATAATAACTGGACCGTTGACCGGTCTCCTCCTGAGGGAATCATTATTCCGGTGCTTCTAAGTATCATATGTGAAGTTTAAACAATACACTCACCTAATATTATATTCTACAAGTATCTAATATCGCTTATATAATATTCTAAAAATATTATATAATTTATTCTTTTAAAAGGTTATTAAGTGGTATGTCAACTTGTTGATATAATATAACTAATTAATACAAAGGCATTATGTATTTTTAGTTTAAAGAGTGATTCTATAATAAAAAATTATCAATTATTATATTTTGAAATAACTTTATATTAAAGGAATACATCTGCATGGTACATGCCATGTATCTTACGGATTTTTTGTCATTCCCTAAATTAGTTAAATATGGATTATCATGTGATTAGAATCACATGAATGCAAATTTTGATTGAACTTATTATTTATACAATAATGAACTCAACAAACTACAAAATAATTTTGATTTAATCATAAAATATATTTAAAAATCAAACTCCCATATGAGAATAGAACTGTAAATATAAAATGGAGAAAACATTTGTTGAGAGTATCAGGTTGCATCATTTACACGTATGGTATTTTAAGAGTATAGTATAATTTTGCCTAAAAAATATGATTACATGATTTTACAAGTCGCTTGAGAATCATACAATTATGTGTAATTTATCTCTAAACATAAGGAGCTCATATAATTTTTGGGACTTTTAAAATATATAGTTGTGGCACCAAATAATCATGTAATTGACGTTAAATAATTTTTCAGTCACCCGTTCATCGAAACAAAGTGAGATATATTCATTTGAGAAGAATTAAAGGTTAGGAGTGTTTAGGGTTCAATTTAGTTCAATTTTGAATGAAATTAAGATTGAACGATTTTAAAAATTTAAGAAATCGAAATCGAACCGTGAGTATTATAGAATTAGACTGAACTGAACTAATAAAGAACCGTTTGATTTTCGTATAATTGGAATTGCGATTCTAAAACTAAATATTTGTTGTCTATTGTATGTTAAAAAGTTATAAATTAATTTTTTCTTTTTATTTATTGCTTTCTTATTTTTCATATATTATTTTATTTTATTACTTATTTCATAATATCTTATCTTCTTGTAATTTTATCTTTATTAATTATTAATAGTTTATGAATTATATAATATTACAAATTAATAAAATGAAAGTAAAAAATTAGATTATAAAGTGGAAGCAACAAAGAAAAATAGAAAATACAAAGATAAAATAGTTTAATATTTTAAAGTTTTTCATTTATATGTAATACATAATATTAATCTAAATATGATAAAATTAAGAAACGATTTGGTTCGATTTTATACAATTCTTTAGACATTTAAATTAATAATCGAATCATAATAAACAGTTTTTAATAATTTAGATTCATAACTAGATTGTCAATAAAAAAGCAATACAATTTACATTGTTTTGGACTAATTTATTAGTTTCGGTGGTTTTGGTACACCTAGTAAAGGCTGCGTAGTGCAAGGTTTAAGTAGTCTACAGAGGGTTATTAGGCATTTTTTTTAATTAAAAATATTTGTGTTAACTCAAATGATAATATTTTTATTTTTATTCTTTTTGAGAAATTTAAAAAATATAAAAAATATCAAAAAAAGAGTTTATATAAGATGAAAAAGCTACTTTAAGGTTTTTATAAAGTTTTTTTCGTCTCATTACTTTAGTTAAAACGGTTGTATTTTTATAATCGTTTTACTATAATGAATAAAAAAATAAAAAGATCAATAAAAAATACAAAACAAAATTAGAAAAGAAAAAAAAATCACAACAAAAAGCCTTATCCCAAACAGACATTTTTGCCATGATACCATGCATACTGTCTCACCCTATGGCTAATGAGACGCAACTCAAAGATGGAGATCGACGTCCACCTGATCGTCAGTTGGAGAAGTCCACCTGATCGACGTCCACCTGATCGTCCACCTGATAGTTATAAACTATAGCGAAAATTATTAATATTTAAAAAAAATTATAATTTATAATTAAAATTAATAATAAAAATTTAAAAATTACTAATTAAAATTTTGCCAAACAACCCCTAGAATTTGGATCCATGATCCAACCGCTCACGTGATTATACAAAAAAAATTATGAATTTTATTTAACTTATTTTCACTTTTTTAATAGTTTAATCAAGATATTTTATTTGTTGACTACTCTATGGTGACTAACAGAAAAAAAAAAAAAAAAATCAATCAAACTATTAAAAATGACAAAATGAATTTTTTTTTTTTTTTGAACTTATATTTTTCTATTTCTTTACTCTGACTCGGTCAATTAACTCACTCCGGGAGGTAACTCACATGAAAAAACCAATGAGATTGAGTTTTGATGGTTGTGGTAGAATCAATGAATAGGCGCAATTAATGGTACTGGTGGCGGTGACATGAGTGTACTTTTGCGCTTTTCTGCCACCACCGTTTCATCAATTCTCAATTTCTCAACCTCGACTACTTCAATTTCACCTTAGTGCCCTGAACCTGAAGGGAATAAATGTTGCTTATTTATTTATTTATTTAATATTATAATTTTTTATTTTTAGTAAAAATTTTAATTATTTAATTAAATTATTATATTTTTTAAATTTTTTTTATTAGAACGAGTTGAAAAAATAACAAAATTTTGATCAAAATATAAAAATAATACAAATAATAAAAATAAACAAAAATAATGTAATAAATCAAATTTTATGTTACTATTTTTTCATTTTTTGATTAAAAATTATTATTTTTTGAATTTATCTTGTCGAAATGATTTGAAAAAAT
>JAOTRH010464828.1:0-27882 GCA_034768845.1 Heliamphora exappendiculata
GCCCCCTAGCGGGGTTCCTAGGGGCAGCGCCCCTAGGCGGGAGTCTAAGGGCAGCGCCCTCAGTGGGGATCGACCTGAGGGCGCGCCCCCTGCAACATTGCTCATAGCAAGTGCTACCAAACCCCATAAGGTCAGCCGTGCACGGCTGCCTATGGCCTTAGCCGATCATATCTCTGTTACGCTTCACGGGTCGACACAGAAGGAAAAGGAGGTTGACTCCAACAGAAAAGTTCCCAGGGGTCGACATAAAAAGCCCATGGATCGACACAAATGACTTGGGATCGATACAAAGTGTCCAGGGGTCGACACAAATAGAGCACGGGTCGACACAAATAACCCAGGGGTTGACACAAAAGGCTCAGGGGTCGACACAGATGAGAAATGAGTCGACACAAAAGAACCGAGAGGTTCAGCGCAAACAGCAAACAGTAAATGTGTCGACACAAATGAGAGAGGTGTCGACACAAAAGAACCGAGAGGTTCAGCCAGTGAAAACGTGCCACCTCTCATATAGCGAGCTCTTCTAAGGCTCTTGCCGCCGAGTCAGTCCCTTCCACCACCAGCATATCTAATTTAGAGCGTTTATGAGAGAAGTACCTCATTCCTCCGACTGTTCGTATTAGAAAACCTACCACAGATGAAAGAGCTTACTCCTTTGCCACAAGGGAGGTGTGTTTATATGAGCACGCTTTTTCTGCTGGCCTTCGATTTTCTTTTCCTCGAGTTGTCCGAGAGGTTCTGGCCTTTCTCGGTATGTCCCCTGGTCAGCTTCTATAAAATGCCTGGCGCATCCTCTATGGGTGCATACTATTATGGGAGGAAATTAGTGGAGAGGAGAGTTACCTGTCAGCCGATGAGTTTCTTTATTGTTACCGACCGAAGGAATCACAACCGGGGTGGTATTACTTTCAGTCTAGGTCTGAGGACAGGGCACTCATTATGGGGTGTCCGTCTTCGAATAAGCATTGGAAAGGCTAATTCTTTTTTATTTGTGGGGAAGGATGGGAGATACAGGACTGGGAGGAGTTGGGTCCCTTAACCGATATGATTTAAAGGATTTGGGGAGATCCTCAGTTGGGCAGCATCATTGCTGAGTCCAATCTTGATGCCGAGGCGAAGGCCTGAGTAGATGCGGCCAAGCAGTTTGAGGACCGCTCTTATAGCCAGCTGGTTATCGACAAAAAACTCAATGCTTTCTTGTTGGGCCCCCCTACTCCCCGTGAGGCCTGTTGTCCTTTTGCTTTCTTTCCTAAGCAATTTTTTTATGTTTTACTGTCTTATCCTGCCATTGACCTTTGTCAGGGATGTCAAAGAAACTTGATAAAACCTTAGTAGCCAAGGTGCGTGCTTAGGCTATTACGGAAGCCGAGCCGACCGCTCAGAAGAAGCCTCGATTTTAGCTGAGGGGGAGGACTTTGCCGGCTCTGACCCTACGTGACTCGTTGGTGGTCTCCAGGAAAACAGCGGTGGAGAAGGAGGTGGTGGATCTAGAATCTCCCTCTTCGCCTGACCTTCCAGCTACCGAGCCAGAGGTGGTGTATCTTCTCCTATTGATGCTGTACCCGTGGCCGCTCTTCCTACTTCCTCGGCTCAAACCCCACCTCATTCATCCTCTAGCCAGGCTCCAAGTGACATCCTGAATGATTTTGATGTCACTCGATCGAGAATGCAAGGGTTCATTGGTGAGGACTTAGAGATGTTGAACACAGTTGCCACCAGCAAGATGGCTCGAGAACTCCTTCTCGATCTTACCCGGGTGAGCTCTCCACACTTCCTCCTTTCTTTCACTCCTTGTCTTTCGTAATCTAGCCTCTTCATATGTTTATACGCCCCTTCCCTTTTTTATAGGTCTGTATGCGATCGATCCACCTCTCTGACCGTTGCCATCAGCGCGAGAAGAATCTTCGAGACGATATAACCCTTGCCACTACGTTGAAAGAGGAGCGAGTGAGGCTGTCGGGGGAGGTGGAACGTTTGAAGGCCTAGCTGACTGAAAAGGGAGCAGACTTGGAGAAAGCCAAGGTGGAGCTAGTCAATGCGAATCACTAGGCTGAGAGGGCAGAGGGTGAGCTGATTAAGGTCAAGCAGAGGGTCTCTTCAATAGAGGTCGAGGTCGCTGCTGCCAGAATGGGTGAGGAGGCTAGCAGAGCGGAAGTGCTAGAACTGACTAAAGAGATCGGCTCGGCTAGGGGGGCTTCCATCGAAAAGTTCAAGGCATCCGAGGAGTACAACGCCAACCTGATCGAGTACTATCTAAGCAGCTTTGATAGGATGAAGGCTCGAGCAGCTGCTGCCTTTCCAGAATTGGATTTCTCATCTTTCCTACCTGAAGACGACGACGCAGCAAATCCCTCACCTTGACTCTTCTTCTCTTAACTCTTGAAACACTTCTATCTTGGACCATATTTTGGCAAATGAACATACATTTACGTTTAGCGGGGTCGTGTTTTGGCCGCATAGGAAATATGCTTGGATCTTGAGGCCGTGTTTAGGCCGTGTTTGGACTTGATGATGATTTTGTTTTTGACTTGTTCTGAATGTCCCTTCCTTTATTCAGTTTGCTTGGTTCATCCTTGACTTCTGCCTTGCTTTTGACCTGTTCTCATTCTGCTCAGCTTGTCTCCTCTAATTATTTCGGCTTCTAATTTCTACTTGGTTTATTCTTTGCTCATCCCTCATATGGCCGACCAAATAATTGGGGACTCAAGTTGAGATTTAGGCCTTGGCCTGGCTCTAGGCAACCTGGACTACATTGGGCCGACCATCCATCCAGCAGCTCAAAAATTTGCTAAAGCCCTGGCCTGGCTCTAGGCAGCCTGGACCACCTCGAGCCGACCGAGCCATCTAGTAGCTCAAAAATCAACTAAGGCCCTAGTCGGGTCTTAGGCAGCTTGGACCACCTTAGGCCAACTGAGCCATCCAGTAGCTCAAATATCTACTAAGGCCTTGGTCGGGCTGTTGGCAACCTGGACCATCTTGGGCCGACTGAGCCATCTAGTAGCACGAAAATCTAAGGCCTTAGTCAGGCTCTAGGCAGCCTGGACCATCTTGGGCCGATCGAGTCATCCAGTAGCTTGAAAATTTGTCGAGGCCTTGGTCGGGCTCTAGGCAGCCTGAACCATCTTGGGCCGACTGAGCTATCTAGTAGCTCGAAAATCTACTGAGGCCTTGGTCGGGCTCTAGGCAGCCTGGACCATCTTAGGCCGACAGAGCCATCCAGTAGCTCGAAAATCAATCGAGGCCTTGGTTGGGCACTAGGTAGCCTGGACCATCTTGGGTCGACCAAGCCATCAAGTAGCTCGAAAATTTGCTAAGGCCCTGGTCGGGCTCTTGGCAACCAGAACCGCCTTGGGTCAACTAAGCCATCCAGTAGCTCAAAAATCTACTAAGGCCTTGGTCGGGCTCTTGGCAACTTAAACCTTCTTGGGCCGATCGAGCCATCCAGTAGCTCGAAAATCTGCTAAGGCCTTGGTCGGGCTCTTGGCAGCCTTGACCACCTTAGGCCGACTGAGCCATCCAGTAGCTCAAAAATCTACTAAAGCCTTGGTCTGGCTCTTGGTAGCCTGGACCATCTTGGGCCGACCGAGCCATCTAGTAGCTCGAAAATCTAAGGCCTTGGTCGGGTTCTAGGCAGCCTGGACCATTTTGGGCCAACGGAGCCATCAAGTAGCTCAAAAATCTATTGAGGCCTTGGTCGGGCTCTTGGCATCCTAGACCATCTTGGGCCGACCGAGCCATCTAGTAGCTCGAAAATCTACCGAGGCCTTGGTCAGGCTCTAGGCAGCCTGGACCGTCTTGAGCTGACCGAGCCATCAAGTAGCTCGAAAATGTACTAAAGCCCTAGTCGGGCTCTTGGCAGCCTGGACCCCCTTGGGCCGACTGAGTCATCCAGTAGCTCAAAAATTTGCTAAGGCCTGTTGCAGGCAATACTTTCAAGATTATTATTTTTTAAAATAATTTTTGGTAAAAAATTAACTGAATGGGCAAACGCCGAAACGGGCTCCGGATAAAACTTTTGACGACAAACGATCAAAATAAAATCCGTGCAACTAAAGTTAATTTAGAAAAATACATTTTGTCGATCGATTCTTCAACTACGATTTGATTTCGAGTCGAAACTCCTGTCAGATTTTCTACCATATTTCTTTACGTGATCCTCAAACGTATTGTGGGCTACGAATTATCGAGAACTCGTACCGACAGAACCCAGATATCTTTCATCTTGAAAGACAAAATATGATATTATGATGTATCTCATATGAAACTGGTTCAGTCTACCCACATATATATAGGGCTACATGAGGGATCTAGAGAGTAATTATGAGTAAGACTTCTAGTGGAACATATATACCTACCAGCGGTTTCTACAATTATGGAAAGACACAACAGTTTCTACAATTTTCATAAAATACTGAATTACAGTTCACACTACTAAAGAACTATAATTGCACTTTGATCCATAATCTCAAGACCTTCTTGCATTGAGCTCCTGTTATTAAATGCTTACCATTTCTCTCCACGTTAAAATTCTCGATACCCGCCAATTAAATTTAATTACTGACAATTTAATTTAATTGGTATCTTGATATTCCTTAAACTCTTTCGCTTAATATATTTGACCGTCGGATAATTAAATCCACCTGTAAGGTTTGACCCGATCAAAATTTATAAGTATCTTTAAGGGGGTATCGTCAATCCCGATCTTTCGGGACGTAGATTCCATTAATAATTAATATTTTTCATATAAATAATACCGCTATCCAACTCACCGAGAATATAAACCCATATAAAATCGCACCCTCTAATAAATCAAAATAACAAATATTAAATATATACAAATCAATAATTATTTCAGAATTAAGAGTATAGGCACTATTAATTATAGTAACTTTTGGGTTTGAATTAATTTATACAGTCAGTATAAAATTAATTACTCCAAATGTTCCATTCAATACGCACAAAGTGTACTACCACAGAGAGTTGAAACAATAAACGACGTTATTATCTGTTCCCCGTAACCAAGACAGGTCTACTAAAACTCTGTGCTACAGTCGTACCGATGGTATGTCTATTTTCCATCTAAACTGTGAATATAAAAAGTATATTCTGCAAGAACCTAAAACTTGATCATCTGTGTGCAAGCCGTACTCTACACTCCATATTAAATATTATACAGAATATCGGACATCCATTGATAACATTAAAAATGATATACATACTTTGCTCATAAATATTCTCATAAAATAAAAAATTAATTTTATTAAAATAAAATTAAATACTAAAAACATGATTTTCAGTATACAAACCCTAAAATCTCTCACTTATACTCAAAATCATGCTGCTATACATCTGACTCCAATGACATGTACATAACTATCAAAAGTCTTACCTGGTAAGCTCTTTGTAAAATATCTGCGAGGTTGTCCCCTGATGCAAACTCTATATCTGGCTGAAAATCTGAATCTGTGTACTCCAAAGGTACTAAACTGTCTTCCTGGTAAATCAACATATAATTCTTAGTCCTTTTCAGGTACTTAATTATATTCTTTACCGTAGTCCAATACTCTTACCCTGGGTTAGACTGATATCTGTTATCCATGCAAATGATAAAGCAGATGTCGGGTTTACTGCAAAGCATAGCATAGGCGAGGCTTCCTACTGTCTAAGCAAAAGGAACCGCCTTCATCTTCTCTATCTCATCAAGTGTCTTAGGACACTGATCCTTGGATAGAATGATTCCATGCCTGAAAGGGAGAAACCCTTTCTTGGAATCCTGTATGCTAGGATGAGCAAAGATATCATCGATATACTTTGCTTGTGATAAGCCCAACATCTTTTATTTTCGATCTCGCACAAGCTTAATCTCAGGGATGTGACTAACTTCTTCCAAATCCTTCATATCGAACTGCCCAGATAACCATACTTTAACCGTAAATAATGCCCCCATATCATTTTCGATTAGCAAGATATCATCTGCATAAAGTACTAGAAAAATCACCACACTTTCGTCACGCTTCTTGTACACACAAGACTCATCCGGATTTTAATCGAAACCATAAGACTTTATAGTTTGATTAAACTGAGTGTTCCAAGACCTTGAGCCTGCTTAAGTCCATAAATGGATCTCTTAAGCTTGCACTACATGGGCACCTAGCCCTTTACAATGAATCTGTCTGGATGTATCATATAGATACACTCGTCAAGACTTCCGTTAAGGAAAGCTGTCTTGACGTCTATTTGCTAACTTTCGAAATCAAAATGTGCAACAATGGATAAGAGAATCCGGATAAACTTAAGTATGGCTACCGGCAAAAAAAATTTCTCATAGTCAATCTCTTTTTTCTGAGTGAATCCTTTAGCAACAAACCTAACTTTGAAGGTTTCAACCTTTTCGTCTGCTTATCTCTTCTTCTTGTAAATCCACTTGTATTCAATGGATTTTATCCATTCGGGTGGTTCTACAAGTTTCCAGACCTAATTGAAATACATAGATTCCATATCTGAATTCATAACCATTTGCCAAAAATCTACATCTTTGTCTTCACTACTACAAAATTGTTGAAACATCACGCTTTAAAAGTGTGATTATAAGTTTATAATCATACTTTTCCAAGCGTGGTGTATGTGAGTGTGATCTAAAATCAAAACTTTCCATCACTGTTTTTGCGGGTGACAAAAATTATAAAAAAAATGTGATTAAAAATAGAATTAGTGTGATTGATAAAACTTTAAAATCTCAGTTTTGTATTATTAATCACACTTTTTGTGTGATAAAAATTAAAAAGTATGATTAAAAATAACCAAAAACGTGATTAAAATGAAATTAGTGTGATTGTTAAGTCGATTTCGCATTATCAACCACACTTTTTGTGCGTGATAAAAACTGAAAAAGTAATAAAAAAGTGTGATTAAAAATAACCACTGCGCACCAGAGCGCACCTAATATTATTTCGAATTTTTTTTCATCTATGATAGCTCTGTCAACTAATACAATTCCTGACTCACTAATTCTAACTAATTTCAAATCTAAATTTCTACATATTTAGTTCTATTATATTCACAAAGTATAAACGTAAAACATAAAAATCAACTATAAAAGACGTTTCCAACAGAATGAACTCCAAGTTCCAAGTACAAGACAACAAAATAAATTACTATGACTGTAATGAAAAAATTCATTAAATTTTCAATGAAATATATTTATATGATACTCAATAATCTTTTGATCAATTGTATCAAATTAAAAAAAATACCTAATAATTTAAAATTTATCACAATACAAACTGAGAGAATTCTTGCTAAAGAAAAGAGCAGCAATTCTAACAAATCCATCACTTGAACCAGTACTGAGAAGAACAATGCCAGTCACACCCTGAAATCTGAAAGTCAGTCCAATTCACAAGATAGAATTAGCATAGAACAAAAAAATAGTAGATAAGTTGCTCAAAAATTATAAAAATAAGCAATTTGATTTATCTAATCCATCTTACAATAAGTTAACTTATCTGAGATTACCCTAACTACCACATTTCAACTCGTTATCATTGATTTGGAAGACAATCATGCATCAATTTATTGGCCAAAGTTGAGAACGTAGGTACCTCTAGAGTGAGTAACATATATTTTAGGACAAAATTAATCCACTCAACCCTCACTTCATCTAGGATAACGACTAGGATGAAAAACAAAGCTACTAGTTCTTGTTGACATCCCTTTCTAGTAAGGATGCATTGTAAAGCAATTAGGATTTGACCCAAAGTGGACCAATTGGGATGGTGACGTTATAATGTAGTTGAATCTATCTTCTCTGACATTGTCATTTTCAAAGAAAATTTGATGAAATATATTTGTGATACGTTTATTAATGGCACAGTCCCACTAATTAAATCCAACCCTAAATTCAATATTAATACAATTTTGGAGGTGGGACCCATCACTTTTACAAATATCAACACACTTTACACAAATATCAGACAGCATTAGCTCTACGTTGGTAAATGTGCAGGCAAAGGGCAATCAATAATTCAAGTCTATCGTTAATCTTTTCTTTTTTCTTTCTTATTTCATTGGGAAAAAGATGCAATGTTGCCTTTCTGTGAAAAGAAAGAAAGAAATAAATAAATAAAGAAAAGGTAAATAGACCAAACCTAAATCTTCAAACCGCAGGCTTGAAAAACTAGATTCAAACTTTTGGCTTAACTTCTATTATGTCTCTCTTTCATCCCATGTCCAAGAATGGGCATGCAAGGCATGAGGATCTGGATACTCTCTGTGCAGTAGGCCATTTGCATAGAAGGAAATATAACGATTTTCAAGGATCTATGCCAGAGGGTGGTAACGTTAAATCCCATGATTCTACATTTTTCGGGTGTTTGAGCAATGATATGTTATAGGAGTTCAATTTACTAACTACTAATCTTCCATAATGCTTGGAAGTCCTGGATTGACAAGCAAAAGTGTCATATTTGTGGAGGTAGAATAGCAAGTTTATGGCTTCAATGTATTTCAAATTTCAATCCCCTTGTTCCACCAGAATATTCACACGCAATTCCCTCACTTACCAGAAGGGTATGAAACAGACAGAATGAAATAACATTTAGTTTTATTCAATCCCTTGACATAGTGCTCCAAAGCATAAAAGTGAGAAGAGGATAATTAGTAAGATGGAAGAAGAAAATACAGAAACAAGCTTACTTTTTGATATCAAATCATGCCATGAGTATGTAAGTGATGGAAGGTGTACTATAATTTTGGTGGGATTGACCAGTGGTTTAAACTGCAAAAATTAACTGACACTGCAAGTTAACAATCTGGCCTATGCCTGGTGACCAGATCCGTATGCTTTACAAAATAAAAACAAGTAGAAACCCTTAATAAAGAAACAATTACGCCCACATTAAGGGACTGCTGCTTGCCTGGAGAAAGTAGGCGAATATGAATTTGCACGCAAAGATTACCAACCAGAAGAGCACATACCTGCAGTAGTCAAAAACAAATTGAAGGATGCTCTCACACAAATAACAATGAGGCCATGTTTTCTGCTAAGACTACTCAATGATTGAAAGACAAGTTAAATCAGACAGAATTATTTACTTAATTCCACAGTCAGGTTCTCTAAATAAAAAAATAAGTATGTACTTGAGAGTGACATTTGGATTACGGAAGAGAGTGCTTATATGCTCTTCAATTAATATATTACTCATTCAAGGATTAGAAGCGGTAACAAAGTGAACCTTCCTAAAATTTTCAAACAAAAGAAAACATAATTTACAATTAGAATCTACCATTTATTTTATATATTTAGACATGAAAACGAGATGGAAGCATCAATCAAAATTACACTTTTCAAGCTATTACACTACATTTGAAGATTTACCCACTCCTTCGTACAAGTTTGCTATCTCCTTGGCAAAGACACTATTATTCTCTATTTATGTTGCATGGAATTGGCTATGCATAAGAGCATGGGTGCCTGGTAAACTCCTAACTAATCTATTCTCTAACTCCTTAGGAGAGACAGGCAATATGATCATAGTCTCCAATTCTTCAACATTTCCAAATTAATGAAACTCTACATAAATATATTTTAAATATAAAGGAAAGGAAAAAAAACAAAAGAAAATAAAATTTTGAAACGGTTCCAGGGAACTTTCTCTCATTGGGTAATGTGCCAATAGAAAGTTGGTAGTGAGTTGCCAGGTTGCCCCACACTTTTCTTGAACTTACATTCCTTCATTGGGTGGGATGGTTTAGAGCCAAAAGCACCATATCTGGCAGTAGCTACAGTAGCCCTAGCTACATCAGTAGTTCATTGATAAGCATACCTCCTTTACTTCACCTCGAGTCCAACAGAGATATTTCGAATTGCTGAATCCATGAACCAGATTGTCCATGTCCGGATTATAGCAATGCATTGAGCACAAAACCCACCGAAGACAATAGGTACTTAAGTTCTTATACTCAAAGTCTCAAACTAATTGTAGCAACCCTAACAAATGATGGTGATAATGATAAAATAATAGTAACAGAACTACATGCTTCCACTGACACCAGCTGCCTTTGTTAAAGATGAAACCGATAAGTTGGATGACCAAATTAACAAATCATTACAATAACAAAGGTCCTGTAACAGGAGCATGAGATTGGTGAGGTAGCAAGATAAGAATGGACCATTACGGGCGCCTAATCATCTCACAAATCAGAAAGCAAAAGTTGTGCCTACTTCAAGCCCCCAAAATACTTCCAAAGGCAGGACAGAAACCGTTTAGTCCCTAAAATTAAACCAAATAAATTCCAAAGCTACAAGAACATAACAGAATTCAAAAGCAAGTGCAGCCTATCCATCTCAAAATTAAAAAAAACAACCCACTGAAATATATTTAGTAGTGCAATGAGATTGGAAGCAAAAAAAAAGAGAGAGAATACCTCATTGCTATCGGTTACAAAATGGAAGTTCCAAACATTACACAAACACAAATAAGTGGATAATGTAAAATACTTAAAGAAGGCTGCTTCCATGAATTCCCTTAGACCTGTGCCCATTTTTTCTCCAAATCTTGAACCATCTCTTCCATTGAACACTAAGAAGATAAAATGTTTTCAGCAAATAAAACAATGTAAATGGAAAATTAAGAATGAATAAAACAAATTAAAAAAAACACACATAAAAGACATGAACAATAGATCAGCTCTTTTTTCTTGCTCTCTAATATGTCCAATAAATCAGATGTTAACTCTTCTGTATATTCTTGAGCTTTAATTGTAGTTTCAAAATCAATAGACAATTCAACTAATTTTCCAGATTGTCTGCCATCCAATGCAGCTAGCGCATTTTTCAACTCAACCTTCAGTTTTTTCTCAGTCAAGTCTATATTCTGTAAATGCTATTATTTAATTTTGCCTCAATAAGGAAGCCAAGGATTAAAGAAATTACTGTGCTTTAGAAAGAGTTGAATGCGAAAAATAAAATAGGGAGCAACTCAACTTGAGGAAACGAAATCATGCTCTACTAAGAAAATCAAAGGTCGCACAATCAAATGTCAAAAACTACATCAACGTTGTAAGAATTCCTAGAATATCAATAAAAAGTAGTGTTTTAGGGTGATGACAGAAATTGATACAAAAAATTATTAAAACTGATTATCGAAAGAAATCATATTGTTACGAGAAGCTTTGAGTACAAAAATTGATACTGTTGCGAGAAACTGATTATAGAAATTGATACAAAATTCATACTATACATGATGATGACAGAAATCATGACTAATGAAATTATCGAAAGAAATCATCCAAACATAATTTAGAAAATGAAAAAAAAAATAGATTAATAGAGAATCGGGGTCATACTGTTGCGAGAAGAATTGAGCACAAAATGGCGGGGGTAGTGAGATGGTTGCCGTCGAGGATGGTTGCCGGCGAGAGCCTTGGGGAAAGAAGAGCTTTGAGCCTAGAAGCATCTGTCGTGGCCGAGGATGATTGCCGTCGAGGATGGTTGCCGTCGAGGATGGCCAAGAGCTTAGAGCACAAAACGGCTTGAGCGGTAGTGGCGTGTGGTGGCTTTGAGCGGCAGTGGTGTGCGGCGATGGCTTGAGAGGCAGTGCGGCAGTGGCTTGAGCAGACCTGAGATAAGGAGAAGAGATGCAAGAGACTTAGGGCTCAATGAGAGTGAGAATGTGAGAGGAATGCCTAAGAAGAATTGAAAAGTTTTTTATTTTAGTTAAATTTTAATCACATTTATAAGAAAAAAATGAGATTAAAAAATTAATTTATTATCATATTTTTTGAATAAATGAGATAAAAATATATATATAATTTCACATTTATTTAATAAAGTGTGATTAAAATTTTTTTTCTATTTTTTATCACACTTTTTTTAAAAGTGTGATTTTTTAAAATTTTAAAGTGTGATCTTTAAACATTATTGTAGTAGTACTTGTAGTGCTTCATTGTAATTACAGGATTCGGTATCTAATTTTGCTGGAATCTTATCATTCGACTCTCACAAGAACATATACCGATCAGATTGATGAACAACCCTCCCACTACGACGAGACACTACCTGTGTCTGTGTACTAGTAGTAACAGGCTGTGCAGAATCTGAACCCTGTTCATCAGCACCATGTTCATGATTTGCACATGTCCCGATAATCCTCTCACTACGACGAGGTAATGGAATATCAGTGATTTGTGGTTCTTTTTCCGTTCTACTGGTATTTCCTCTCAGTTCTTCCAGAACAATTTTTCTATTGGGCCTACGATCCATAATATAATTATCTTTCAAGAATCGAGTGTTGATCCTAACAATGACCTTCTGATCCTAAGGGTTATAAAATATACCACCCTTCGTTCCCTTGGGATACCCTACAAAAAAACATACTTCTGTCCTCGGTTCCAACTTACCTGCGTTCCCTTGCAACACATGTGTTGGGCACTCCCAAATTCGAATGTGTTTCAGACTAGGCTTATGCCCGGTCCACCCACAATTCTATGGGAGTAGAAGGTACTGACTTAGAAGGTACCAAGTTTAGAATATAAGCTGCTGTCTCTAAAGCGAGTCTCCAAAATGAATTTGGTAAACCTGAATAACTCATCATTGACCTTACCATCTGCATAAGAGTCATATTCCTTCTTTCTGCTATACTATTCTGCTGTGGAGTGCCAAGTGCAGTTAATTGGGATGTAATCCTTTCTAATGACAAGTAGTCCTTAAACTCTCCAAAGAGGTATTTTCCACCGCGGTCAGATCATAATGATTTGATACTTTTACCTAGACGCTTCTCTGCCTCTGCCTCTGCCTTGAATTCTTTGAATTTATCAAAGCATTCAAACTTACGGTGCATCAGGTAAATGTATCCATACCTTGAGTAGTCATAAATGAAACTAACGAAGTATTCAAAGCCACCTCTAGCTCGGATTGTTATAGGACCGCATACATCAGAATGAATCAGCTCCAACGGTTCTTTTGCTTTATAGCCTTTAGCCGAAAATGGCCTCTTGGTTATCTAACCCTCTAAGAAAGATTTACAGACTGGAAGTTCCTCCATTTCTAATAAACTCAAAAGTTCATCTGCTTCTAGTCTGTTTATCATTTTTAGATTAATATGACCTAAGTGTAAGTGCCAAAGAAACGTTTGGTTCATTAAAGAATGAAACTTTTTCTTATATGGTAAAATAGATGTGTTATTCATTTCAGTTAGTTGTAGTGTAGGAGAGATATGAGTAAAAATATAAAGATCATCCACTAATGTACCAGAAAAAATAACTTGTTTATTATCTTTAATAACCACAGAGTTATTAAAATAAACAAAATATCCGTCTTTAGCCAATCTAGAAACGAAAACTAAGTTCCTTCTAATGGCAGGTACATAAAGACAATATCTCAATATTAAAACCCGATCTCTACCAAAATTAAGAGTGACATCTCCTACTGCAACTGCTGTTACCTTTGTATTATTGTCCATATGCAGGTAAATCTCTCTATCACTAAGTTGTCGGGTTTCCTGGAACCCCTGCAATGAATTGCAGACATGATTAGTAGCTCTCGTATCTACACACCAGGTACCGGTAGATAGCACCGCTAAACATGTATTCCACAACTAGTGAATAGAAATTACTCTATTTGTTCTACCTTATGAGAAATACTGGACATAGTATTTTTCAGTGTCGGGTCTGATTGTAGTAAAAACATCTGCCTTTCGAATTTTTCACACCAGTCTGTGGCCCACTAACTACCCTGGAAATCGTGTCTCCCTGTTTCTAAACATTTTTCTTCTTCATGTCTTTTGGCCTAGAGGAAGAACCTTTTTCAGAAATAAACACATTTTCTAGTATTGAAAGATTACAATTTGTAGTTAAAACTATATCCAAGTTATATTTCTAGTCAACAAAATTCAGTCCTGTAAGTTTGTTTTCTTTGAGTATTAAAACAAGTGGGTTGAAATCCATTTTAATCCTGAGAATCATATAATTAAATAAAACCGTTAATTATGATGTACAAAACTTTGAATTCATTTTAATTTGGTTCTCTCTACCATTTTAAAATTAATTCGCCAGCAGCCTGAATTTCTGTGAATAGCATGCCACGATGGGTGGACATCTACTATCTATCATAAGACCAGACATGCCAATTCTTTTTAATTTTACTATCTAGACAACTGACCATGCCAATTCAAATTAAATAGTTGATATAGTTTCGGTCCAGTATATATAATAGCAGTAACTCAGATGGAAAGAATACTATTATATACAACTAATTGTTAACTATCACCTAATACCAAATCAATCGTTTCGCAATGATCCATTCAGATGGAGAAGTGATTCACACTAACAATTATCCAGAATTATTTCTAAATGAGATTTGTATTGGTAATACCACAATTAATCTGTCCGATTGAGAGGAAGGCCTTACTGCCAACACGTAGGGTTTAATTGCATCAGCTACAAACTGGTGATAGAGACCGCGAAATTTATCTGTGAATAAATTTTCTCTCCCACTTATATTTTTAAAACATTTTTGAAGGTTATAAAAACCCATTTAATTAAAATAAATTTATTAATTTCGAAAGACACACGATTTGAAAAAATCAAATATCTTTCTGTGTACACGATTTCAAAGATTTTGATTTATTAAACAATCTTTTCGTGTTTAAATGTCTAACAAATAAAATTTAATAAATGCGTAATTTTTTTTGTAACTTTTTAGTTAAGGTAGTGGTTAAAGGTATTTATTTATTTTGTTTTTTATTTCACATTTATCGAAAAATAATAATTTATTTTTATTAAATATTTTTTATTTAATTAATTCAAAATTCAGAATTAATTCTTACGTTTTTTTAAGATATTCGATTTAAAAAAAATCATTTTAAACGTGATATTTTGTAAAAAATAAAATATATAAAACTTTTTCATTTAATTAAATATAAGATAAATATATTTCAATTTTATGATTGAATTAAAATTTTAAAGAGTTTCAATCTCATGTCCTTAATAAGTTTCTTGATGTAACTTATAAAATTCCTGGAAGACTCAACCACTGTAAGCCAAAACAGATTAAAACTAAAACACCAGATGTTTCACGCCACTGCACTGCTGTTTGCTGAATTTTAGCACCGAAATAGTGTGTTTGGATCAGCCCCACACTGTTTGAGCCAAGAAAACCGCTGCTTTATATTTTCCCCCAGATTTGCTACTGTTTGCGCTGCTAAAAAAATAAGCCATCCGAAACAGTTGCTGCAATGTAGGTGCCCCTGTTTTGATTGGGAAACATGGAAAATCACTAATTGCTTCCGTTAGTGCGCTGCCCCTATTTGGAATTTTGGAAACTGGCGTTGAATGTTAACGCTAAGCACAGTTTGTGCTCTTTGGATTGCTGCGGTTTGGGAAAACACTGCTGAAACTATTTTGAAAAAACTGTTGCGCTACTGAAACCGGTGCTGCACTGGACGCTGTTGTTGAAAATCCGGCAGCTGTGTTGGATTTGTTTTTAAAAAAAAACGTGGTGCTACAGCACCGAAACAGAGCACCTTTTTCTTTTCCATTTTTTTTCTTTTCTTTTCCGCCTGTTGCTTGCTGAGAAGAAAAGAAAAACGGCGCCTGTTTGCTGCAATTGCTTCTCTGTTGTGCTGATATGCACCTGTTTAGGAGAAAAGGCTACGCTGCCCAAGGCAGCGTTTGGCTGCTGCGGCGGCTGTTTGCTTGCCTTTTCTTCATATTTTTTTTATTTTATCCAAAAAAAAAAAAATTCTGACAAAAAAAACTTTCGAAGCAACCAATAAAAAAAATTTTAATCCGCGGCCAAAACCACCAATTACCGCCGGTTGCCGCCGCCAATGTTTCTTTCATACCTGTTCTTATTTGTTTTTATTTTTTTCTAATAAATTAAAAAAATAAACTTAAATAACATAAAATATTTATATCGAAACCTATGTCCCGTAGTCTCATATTCGATCTAATAAAAATTAATCTATCACGGTTAACTCCCGTGAGAAAAAGATATAACCATTATTTACGCATTCAATCAAACATGAAAATAAAAGATGATCATAAAATCGGGATTTAGAACGCCTGCAAAACAAAGTTAGTAACCGTTCTAGAACTACTCGACCCCGATAACCGTAAACAAAAAATAAAACAGTTCTGATACCAATTGTTGAAGGCAATACTACAAAGATTATTATTTTTGAAATGATTTTCTGTAAAAAATTAATTGGACGGGAAAACGCCGAAACGGGCTTTAGATAAAACTTTTAACGACGAACGATCAAAATAAAACCCGTGCAGCCAAAGTTAATTTAGAAGAATACCTTTTGTCGATCGATTCTTCAACTACGATTTGATTTCGAGTTAAAGCTCTTGTCAGATCTTTTACTGTATTCCCTTATGCGATCATCGAATGTAGTATGGAGTACGGACTATCGAGAACTCGTACCGGTAGAACCCAGATGTCTTTCATCTTGAAAGACAAAATATGATATCATGATATATCTCATATGAAACTTGTTCAGCCTACCCGCATATATATAGGGTTACAATAGGGACCTAAGGAGTAATTATGAATAAAACTCCAGTGGAACGCAGATACCTACCAGCGATTTCTATAATTATGGAAAGACGCAGCAGTTTCAGCAATTTTCATAAAATACTAAATTACAGTTCACACCACTAAAGAACTATAATTGCACTCTGACCCATAATCTCAAGACCTTCTTGCATTGAGCTCCTGTTGTTAAATGCTTACCATTTCTCCCCACGTTAAGATTCCCGTTACTTACCAATTAAATTTAATTACTGATAATTTAATTTAATTGACATCTTGATATTCCTTAAATCCTTATGCTTAATTTATTTGACCGCTAGATAATTAAATCCACATGTAGAATTTGGTCCGATCAAAACTTATAAACATCCTTAAAAAGTATCGTCAATCTCGATATTTCGGGATGTGAAGTTCGTCAATAAATAATATTTTGCTATATAAATAATATTTCTACCAACTCGCCGGGAATATAGACCCATATAAGATCGCACCCTCTAATAAATTAAAATAATGAATATTAAATATATGCAAATCAATAATTATTTCAGGATTAAGAGAATAAGTACTATTCATAATAACCTTGGAGTGTAAATTAATTTATATAGTCAGTATAAAATTAATTACTCCAAAAGTCACGTTCAATACACACAAAGTGTACTAGCATAGAGAGTCGGAACAATAGACGAAACTATTATCTGTTCACCATAACCAAAATAGGCCTACTAAAACTCTGTCCTACAGTCGTACCAATGGTATGTCTATTTTCATATTAACTGTGAACATAAAACATATATTATGCAAGAACCTAAAATCTGATCTTCTGTGTGCAAACCATAATCTACACACCAGATTAAATACTATACCGAATATCAAACATCCATGCATAACATTAAAAATAATACATATACACTGCTCATAAAGATTCTCATAAAATAAAAAATTAATTTTATTGAAATAAAATTAAATACTAGAAACATGATTTTCAGTATACCAAACCTAACAAGGTCTTGGTCGGGCTCTTGGTAGCCTGGACCTTCTTGGGCAGACCGAGCCATCCAGTAGCTCAAAAATTTGCTAAGGCCTTGGTCAGGCTCTAGGCAACCTGGACCATCTTGGGCCGATCGAGCCATCCAGTAGCTCGAAAATCTAAGGCCTTGGTCAGGCTCCAGGCAGCCTGGACCATCTTGGGCCGACCGAGCCATCAAGTAGCTCAAAAATTTGCCGAGGCCTTGGTCAGGCTCTATGCAACTTAAACCATCTTGGGTCGATCGAGCCATCCAATAGCTCGGGAATCTACTAAGGGCTTGGTCGGGCTCTTGGTAGCTCAAACCATTTATATCGCTTGTGGTTTTTGTGGACGAGTGTGTGACGTACTGCCAAAACTGAGTCTTTATTAATGATAGAAAATGTTTACATCGTGGATAATACTTTCTTAAATGCTCGGCGTTTTACATGTGTGGCAAGATTTTCCCTGCCAGGTCATTGAGGTGATATACTCCTGCACTAATGTTGCGCTCCACCTGATAAGGCCCTTCCCAGCTGGGCCCCAACTTCCCCTACTGGGGATCTTTAGTTGCTTAGGTCACCTTTCTCAAAACGAGATCTTCGGTGTTAAACCCTCGCCCCTTGACTTTCCTGTTATAGTGTCTCTTTATCCTTTGCTGGTATGCGACTACTCTGACGGCGTCTTGTTCACGTATTTCATCCATAATGTCTAGTCTAGAATGTAGACCTTCTTCATTGTTCCTTTCTTGAAACTAAGTCACCCGTGCGCTAGGTAGGCCTATTTCCCTTGTGGCTGTTCGAGTGGTCGTTCGGTAGGGCCATAGGATACTCGATAATTCATCAGCCCACAGGCCTTTTGCCTGCTTTAGTCTAGTTTTGATCATTTTTAGGAGGGTTCGATTGGTTACTTTCACCTGACCGTTGGCTTAGGGATGGGAGGGTGTAGTTTAGAGTACCCGAATGCCCAGCTGCTCACAGAACTCCTAGTATTTCTTGTTGTCGAACTGCCTTCCGTTGTCGCTTATGATGACATTTGGGACCCTAAACCTGCATACAATAGACTTCCATATAAAGCTTACTGTGTTTTCTTTGGTTATCTTAGCCAACGGTTCGGCCTCCACCCACTTGGTGAGCCAACAGTTCGGCCTCCACACCAATTCTGAAAGTGTGGTCGTAACCACCAAGAAAACACTATGAGTGCAAATGCCAACTTCTCCATTTTTAGATATCTGCTCTTCCCCCTTTGAAGGCCTTACTAATGAAATATACAGGCCTATGCTACTTCTGATCTTCTCTTATTAATGCTGAGTTGACCGTCGTGTGGAATACAACAAGGTAAAGATACAGGGGCTCATGAGGGAATAGGTTAGATAGTAGTGGCAGTTTGGTTAAGTTTTCTTTCAACTGATCAAATGCCTGATCACACTCATCACTCCAAGAAAAATCTTTTTTTAGTGTTTGAAAGAATGGTAGGCACTTGTCTATTGCCTTGGACACAAATCAGTTGAGGGCAGCTATTCTTCCTACAAGCCTTTACACTTTTTTAACACTACTCGGGGACTTCATGTTTAGGATCGGCTCAATTATTTTGGGGTTGGCCTCAATTCCTCTCTGACTAACAACAAAGCCCAAGAATTTACCTAATAACACTTCAAAAGCGCATTTCGTTGCGTTTAACTTCATCCTGTACCTTCGTAACACTAAGAACACCTCTTGCAAATCTCCTATGTGCTGATCAAACTTCTTGCTTTTTACTAACATATCGTCAACATAAACTTTAACGTTTCTACCTATTTGCATCTCGAACATAGAATTAACCAGGCGTTGGTACATCGCCTGCCTTATTTAGCCCAAAGGGCATCAGTCGATAATAGAACAATCCTTTAGAGGTTATGAATGAGGTCTTCTCCTGATCAGGTACTTGCATCACGATTTAGTTGTAACCAGAGAATGCATCCATGAAACTAAGCAATTCACAAATAGTAGTGGAGTCAACCAAGAGATCAATCCTGGGGAGAGGATAGCTGTCTTTGGGCATGACTAGTTTAGGTATGTGAAGTTTATGCACATTTTCAACTTTTCGTTAGCCTTCTTCACCATTACCACATTGCCTAGCCACTTTGGATAGGTTACCTCTATTATAAAACATGCTCTCTTTATCTTTGCCACTTCTTCACTGAACATCTCATTCCTTTGTTGTACGAACACTAGCTACTTTTGTCAAATTGGTTTCACTCTAGGGTTAACATTAAGTCTATGAATGGCAATTGCAGGATCGATGCATGGTATATTGTGTTGTGACTAGGAAAAAACATCCTTATTCGGATTGAGGAACTTCTCCAGTGGGTCATGTATGCCCCCTCCAATTTTGCTCCTATCTTTAGCACCTTACACTGCTAACAGGCTGTTAACCACTAAAAAGGTTATCATCTTCCACATCTTCAACAACCCATCTCCCATCGCCACAGCTACTTGTACTGAACCCAAGGGATACACTAGATCTCTAGCGAATCCCACCGATGGGGACAATATGGGTATTAACTTATTACGTCATATTCCCATCTGATCAAAGGCGCCAACAAACAGGATATCCACTAAGCTCCTATTATCTATTAACACCCTTTGCACCTTATGGTTATTGATCAGGAGACTAATCACGATAGGGTCGTCGTGGGGGTATTGCACCCCGTGAAAATCTTCTTCTAAGAAAGAGATCGTGAATCTCTCTGTACTTTGCTGTTGTGACTAGGGGCTTTGGGTTTTTAGGTCTTCTTTATCGTTGATCGTCAGATGTTGTGAGTGTGCCTTCCTTGCTGACTGGAATTCTCCCCCACCAGCGAAGCCCCCGGATATTGTTCTAATCTGTAATCGAGGCTGGTTGTGTTGATCTGCACCAACATCATCATGGTAGTGACGTCTGTCTGGTTGCTCCCTCCATTCTTGCTAGGTTGGGAAAGGTGGCCCTCCTACGAAACGATCCAACCTCCCCTTCTTGATTAGCTGTTTAACTTGATTCTTTAAGTCATAGTCTTCAGTGTCATTGCCACGATCCTTGTGGAAATGACAATACTTATTCTTCAAGCGCTTCAAGGCGTGGCTCTTCATTTAACCTAGCCACTTCAGATCGTGGTCTCGCTTGATGTATATTAACACCTGCTCAAGGGGAGCGTTGAGGGTTGTGTACTGGTGGTAGTGATTACTCCCGATGCATTTTGATGATTCTAGGAACTTAGGTTTATGGGGCTCCAAATGTCTGCTAGATGGTTTCCTTCTTCATCCCTAAACCTTTTCACCTCTTGGACTGCCAGGTCGTCTGGTTTAATCTTCTGCGCATCCATTGTGTCTCATGCATTTATATGCTTCTGCGCTCTCAAAATCAACACATCCATATCCATTAGTGGTGCCTTGGACAGGGAGAAAAGAAAACAAAAGGGCAATAATTCCCTCACAAAGGCCATTAGAGCTACTTTATCTCCACTTTATCCACCTGAAGTGCATCCTGGTTGAATCGCACAACGTACTCCCTTAAGGTCTCACCCATAGATTGTTTAATGTTAAGAAAACAAGTGGCTTGTTTTCGGTGTCTCTACCCCCTAATGAAATGGCTAACAAACAGACGACTTAATTGAGAGAAGGATTCGATGGAACTAGGTTTCAACTTCAAAAACCAGACTCTGGCTGGGCCTTTAAGTGTAATGGAAAAAGCTCAGCACATTGTTTCGTTTGGAACAGAGTGAAGATACATCATAGACTTGTAGATGTCCATATGATCCACTGTGTCAGAGCTACCACTATACATGTCTAGTTGGGGCATTCTAAACTTTAGGGGCAATGGGGCTCCCATAATGTTAGATTTGAATAGGAATTTGATTCTCAAAACTAAGTTATTGAGAGTTGAAGGGGTTTAACCTCTAATTGTGTCCATCACTGCATTAAGCTGTACCTTTATCTCCCTGAGTTGTTCATTCCACTTGGCGAACATTGTAGAAGTTTTCAGTTTCCTCCGCGGCATCACTCCTTGGCCTTCATCAGCAGGTCGCGGGAGCGAGTTGGCGCCACTCCCCACTTCCTCTATTTCCTCTTCCTCTGAAGGATTTCCACGGTGATCTTCTTCGGACCTACGACTTCCCTGGGGTTGGGTGGAATATGAGTCGGATACCCATTTCCCCCCTTTCGAAGTTGTTGCAATAACTCTTGATTCTGCTAGACTAAGTGAAAAATGCCTTAAGTAATATTAGTTCAGGCAACCTAAGAGGGGTTGAATTGGATTTTAAAACAAAAATAATAATTTTAAAATTTTTTTTGAAAACCCTTTAATTTCACAAGAAAATATAACAAATATTAAAGTAATAAGAAAATTAAAGAGGTTAAGGAGAGAAAGTGTGAACCAAACACTAAGAATTATAGTGGTTCGGCTTCTTCCAAGTCTATGTCCACTCCTTAAGACTCTATTTGAAAATTTTCACTGTCCACTCCTTAAGACTCGTTAACATAAAGTTGACTTATGCTAAGAAGGTTATGTTTTAAACCATCAACAAGCAAAATATTTTCAATAGAAGGGGAATAAATTTTACCAATACAATCAATTCTTATGATTTTGCCCTTCCTATTGTCACCAAATGTCACAAATCCACCATATTTGAGAATGAGAGAGGCAAACATTGATTTATCACCTGTCATGTATCTTGAGCAGGCACTATAAAGATACCACATTCCTTCCTTGAATGAGGACTTGAAACACACCTACAAAGAAAATCAAATTTTGATTTTTAGTACCCAAACTTTCTTGGGTCCTTTGGTATTAGTTCTATATGGGTGTGTTCCCTTTGGAAACCAAACCCTTTTAGCAGATAAATCATATGTTTTTCTATGTGGACAGTGTGTCCATGCTTATAACAATGAAAGTAAGTAGCATTGGAATGGTTTTAGAATGTTTTAACAAAAATGTTACTCAAAAACTTTTGTTTCTTCTTTGGTTGGTATCCAATACCAGCTTGTCAAAAAGAACTCAAATCTATCCCAAATCTCCTTGGAAGTGTCACAAGTGGAGATCCTGTTGAACTCATTTGGGTCAAGAGAGCAATATAGAAGGTTCATATCCTTAGCATTTTTTTCGTATTTCTCTTATATCAGCCTCAGTTCATTCATTCTCAAGCTTAGGGATTAGGGACATATGCCCTTTCTACTGCCATAGTAGACCTTTTTGGTCCATTCATAATGACTCTCCAAAGGTCATAGTCTACGGCCTGAATATTGATTCTAATCCTAGCTTTTCAATAATTATAATTTGTTCTATTGAACAAAAAGGGTCTGTTGGTGGACTAAACTTCAGGCTGAATAGGTCCAATACTGGTGGTTGCTATGAATACTTTTAGACGATTAAGTCAACAATAACAGCTCAAGCTCTGATACCAATTGTTTGTTCAGGCAACTCAAGAGGGGAGTGAATTACGTTTCAAATCAATAATAACAATTTTAAAATTTTTTTTTGAAAACCCTTTAATTTCACAAGCAAATATGACTGATATTAAAGTAATAAGAAAATTAAAGGGGTTAAGGAGAGAAAGTGTGAACCAAACACCAAGAGTTATAGTGGTTCGGCTTCTTCCAAGCCTACGTCTACTCTTCAAGACTTCCCTTGAGAATTTACACTATAATCGAATGCTTCACAACCGCATTCAAAAGCCTTTACAACCTCAAGAAATTCCTACAAAATAATCTTTTATTTTTTCTAAACTCTTTTGAGCTCTTTTTTAAGAAGTTCACTTACTCTCTTAAAGGATCAAGGTTGACTCACCTTATTTTACAATAAATGTGAGAGAATTAAAGATTCACTAACTACCACTCCTTACAAATGATTGAAATTAAATGAGTAAGAGAGTGTGAGAATTGGCTAGATTAGTAAATGAGCAGTAAATGCTTCTTAAAGATTTTGAGATTTAAATTTAAGTAATAGAACAGTGTTCAGAAGTGTGAAACTCTGGAAATTAACTCCTTATATAGCCATCTGAAGTAAATGACCGTTGATAGGTTAATGGGTTGGTGGAGGTAATTAATGCTCTAAAATCATACCATTGGAACCAACGCGAGATTCGAATTTCATCGCAGGTGTCGACACAAAGTCATTTGGTGTAGACTAAAAATATCTAAGGCTTGGTTCTTTGAGTGATTGTGTCAACTCAGATCTTCATTGGTGTTAACCTTATTTCTGCATTGTTCTCACCCACACAATGGTGTCAACTCATGGAACATTTGATGTTAACCCATACATTTCTTCAGTTTTCTAGATAGGACTTTGGTGCTGACTTTTATCTTCATTGGTGTCGACATTTTGTCAGATTAGTTACTGGAAAAATACTGCTGACCCATCTTCATTTGGTGTCAACTTGAGAAATCTAATTTAGCCTCAAGAGATTTAGAGTCGACTCAATTTTATTACGGTGTTGACTCAAGAAATCTAAGACGGCATTTGGACTTTTGGAGTCAACTTAACTTGATTTGGTGTCGACCCAAAATCTTTGTTTTTGCAAGGAACATTTGTGTCGACTTATAATTCTGTGGTGTCAACAATTTTGAGTTGGAGTCGGGAAAAGGCTTGAAGTCCTAGTGTCGACTTAGTTCTCTTTGGTGGCAACTCATTTGGTTTCCCCGAAGGGTGTCTAGGTGTTGACTCATGTAACTTTGGTGTCGACCCATAGAACCAGAAGTTTGGAACCCGGAGGATTACTTGGCATCGACTCAAAAAACTATGGTGTCGACCCAAAATGAATCCCACAAAGAACTAAGGTGTCGACCCATTCTCCATTTGTCGACTCAACGTGGATCCCGGTCCAATACTGAAGGTGTCGACCCAAATTCAATTGGTGTTGACTCATATGAGTTCCTGAAACATCTCAAGCAAAGCAGTTAAGGTGTCGATCCTAAACTTCAATGGTGTCAACACACTTGAGAATTTTAAGCATCCTTTGCTTTAAGGTATCGACTCAATTATCAATTAGTATTAACACAAAATATTCTTTTCAAGAAAACTATGTGTCAACTCATTTGATGCAAAGTCTCAGCACAAATGGCAGAAGTTGTCGACTCATTTGTCATGAAGTATCAATACTACATTTTTGAAAATGTTTAAATATAATTCTTTTTAAATTAAATTAATTTAAAAAATAAATTATTAAAATCATCAAAATCTAATTAAAAAGCTCTTGGGCTAACAATTGAGATATTGAAGTTGATGTTGAACTGGAAGTGGCTCTGGGTGCTGGGCATTTTGCTGTGGAAGGATATTTGGAGGCCGCCCCTCTCTGGTAAGGTCTTCTACTATGGACTTAGTTTGAACCATTCAGAAGGATTTCACCACCGCATTCAAAGGAAATTCGACAGACGGTGCCAAAATGATGGTGCTAAATCCCTTCTTGTCCAACTGGATTCAATCGTCACCTAAGAAGATAGAGAAATGGTTAGAGAGGACGCTAGAGTAGCTCCGGCAGAACCCCCTCCGATGCTTAAATTAGTTTATCTCCGGTGGAGTAGCTCACAAGAAAAGATAGAGAAAGAGTGTTTTTCAGTTAGGAAGAATGTACCTAGATGTGATCTTGCTAATCATTTATGCTAGTATCTTATGGACACATGGATCGATTCCCCATGCTAAAGGTTATGACAGTACTAGGGGAATGAATTTCCTCACTTGCGATCTTTGTGCGTACCTATCACGCACGTGGTTGATCAATAGCTTGTCGCTGGTCAGCGTCTTTAAGGGCAAATAGCCTCGCATGCATGATCATTTAATTACTTGCTTGATCTCCCAATGTACATTCGGCTAATCATACTGACCATCGCAACCCAGTTAGTACTTAGCGAGACTCACTGGTCCGAAATCCTCTCGCTACCTATAATTTTAAAATATCTTTAATACTCATGCCTTCTAACTATTAGTAACATGGTTAAGTTTTTCAAAAAAACAAAATTAAAATTGGTTAATCTTAAAGATTTCAAATTATTAGGGCCAAATTTGTAGTATTAATAATAATATCACACCACCACCCGTATTGTTAGTCCAGACAACCCAAGAGGGAGTGAATTGGGTTTTAAAAATAATAATAACAATTTAAAAAATATTTTCTACAATCTTTTAATTTTCCAAACAAGTATAGCAGTAAATATGATAGTAGAAAATTAAAAAGGTTAGGGAAAGATAAATTGAACCAGACACCAAGAATTATAGTGGTTCAATTTCTTTTAAGCCTACGTCCACTTCCTTAAGACTCCCCTTGAGAATATCCACTAGGATCGAATGCCTCACAGGCGCATTCAAAAGCCTTTTACAACCTCAAGAAGATTCTACAAAATAATTTCTTATTTTTTCTAATCTCTCATGAGCTCTTCTTTAAAGATGATCACTTACTCTCTTAAAGGATCAATGGTAACTCACTCTCTATTACAACAAATGAGAGAATCAAAGATTCACTAACTCACTTTCTTCACAAATGATTGAAAATAAATGAACAAGAAAGAGTGAGAATCGGCTAGAGGAGTCAATGAGCAATAAAAGTTTTCTTGACGATTTTGAGTTTTTGATTCAAGTAATAGAATAGTGTCCTGAGATTTGAAGATCTGAAAATTTACTCCTTATATAGCCATCTGAAGTAAATGACCGTTGGTGGGTTGGTGGAGGTAATTATTGCTCTGAAATCCAACCATTGGAACCAGCACGAGAATCGAAATTAATCATAGGGGTCGACTCAAAGCCATTTTGTGTCGACACAAAATATTTAGGACTTGGTTCTTCAAGTGGTTGTGTCAACTCAATTCTTCGTTGGTGTCGACCCAATTTCTGCATTTACCTCACCCACACAGTGGTGTTGACTCATGAATCATTTGGTGTCGACCTCATACACTTCTTTAAATTTTCAAGTGAGACTTTAGTGTCGAATCATATCTCTTTGGTGTCGACTCAAAATTGTTGTGGTGTGGACTCACAAAGTTACAGTCAGCCTCAAGACTTTTAGAGTCAACTCATCTTCGTTTGGTATCGACTCAAAATCTTAGACAATCTCGGTTGTTTTGGTGTCAACTCATCTTCATTTGGTGTCAACCTAAAACTCTTGTTTTTGAAAGGAACATTTGTGTTGACCCTTTTTGACTTGGAGTCAGGAAACGGCTTATAGCTCTTGTGTTGACCTATTTCTCTTTGGTGTCGACTCATGTAAATTTGGTGTCGACCCATAAAACTCGAAGTCTGAAACCTGAAGAATAATTTGGTGTCTACCCAAAATTCTTTGGTGTTAACTCAAAATGAATCTCGGTCCAATATTGAAGGTGTCGACCCAAAAATATTTGGTGTCGACTCATTATGAGTTCCGAAAACATCTTGAGCAAAGTAATTAAGGTGTTAACCCTAAATTTTATTCGTGTCGACACACTTGAGGATTTCAAGCGTGTTGTGCCTTAAGGTATCTGTTGGAGGCAAAACTGCCAGGATCATTATTTTTGTAAAACGATTTTTGGTTTAAAAATTAACTAAACAGGCAAAAGTCGAAACGGGCTCTAGATAAAAATTTTGACGTCAAACGATAAAAAATAAACCCGTGCAGCCAAATTTAATTTAGAAGAATACCTTTTGTCGATCAAATCTTCAACTACGACTTGATTTCGAGTTGAAGTTCCAGTCAGATCTTCTACTGTATTCCCTTACGCGATCCTCGAACGTAGTGTGGGCTACGATCCTCCGAGAACTCATACCGGCAGAACCCCGATATATTTTTAAGTCTTGAAAGACAAAAATAATATATCCGTAATGATATTAAAAATCAATCTAAACTGGTTCAGCCTACCCGCATATATATAGGGCTACAGCAGGGACCTATAGAGTAATTATGAGTTAGACTTCTAGTGGAACACAGATACCTACAGGTAGTTTCTGCAATTATGGAAAGACATAGCGATTTCTGTAATTTTCATAAAGTACTGAATTACAGTTCACACAACTAAAGAACTATAATTGCATTTTGATCCATAATCTCAAGACCTTCTTGCATCGAGCTTCTATTATTAAATACTTACAATTTCTCCCCACGTTAAGATTCTCGATACTCGCCAATTAAATTTAATTACTGACAATTTAATTTAATGGGTATCTTGATATTCCTTAAGCCCTTCTGCTTAATTTATTTGACCGCCGGATAATTAAATCCACCTGCAGGATTTGGCCCGGTTAAAACTTATAAACATCCTTAAGGAGGTATTGTCAATCCCGATCTTCGGGACGTGAATTCTGTCAATAATTAATATTTACCATATAAATAATACCGCTATTCAACTCACCGGGAATATAGACCCATATAAGA
>JAOTRH010464839.1:0-27879 GCA_034768845.1 Heliamphora exappendiculata
ATTCTTTTTTATTATTCATGTTATTTCATTCTCTGTAATTTTAATTTATTGTAAATTGTTGAAAGTTTAATAAAGATATATTTTCTAGATCCCCGAGCATGTATTTTATGTCGGCGTTGGAAATTCTCCCAACACATTTAACCCAAACCTTTAAATTTACAAGACATAGGGTTTAAAAAAAATCTATTAAGAATTCATAATATCAACTTCCATCAAATTCACATGATTTGGCCTTATGGCTATACAACTCTTAATAATTCATTACAAAACCTATTCATAAATTATCTTACATAATCCACGTTCAAAAGTACGATAAACAAAACATCATCCCTTGCTATCATGCCATGGGATCTCCTCCAATACATGAAAAGGGATATTCAAACACCATGAGCTAGGCTCAATAGGATACGACTAAACATGAATAAATGTATGATATGTAAAAAAGTAGTTTGTGCAACAACACGACAAATAAGCAATTTCATAACTTATAAACAATAAACACTAACTTTTCTTTCTTCTCGATTCTCAACAAGTTCTACAAATTTTACGTTTCACGGACTTTAATAAGTACTGTATTGCTACTCAAACAAGAAACATCACACAGGTAGAAAATGCCACGCATATTGAGATTGCCACAAAAACTAAAGTCACCACAGAGGCTAATATCGCCATGCCGACTAATTGTGCCACAAAGGCTAAAGTCGCCACATAGGTTAAGAGTGCTACAAAAATTAAAATCACTACACAGGCTAATATCGCCTCACATGTTTGTTAGGGTTGGTATACTGAAAACTATGTTTTTAATATTTAATTTTATTTTAATAAAATTAAAATTTTTTTTTATGAAAATCATTATGAGTAATGTATGTGTGTCATTTTTTTGATATGCATGGATGTCCGATAATCTGTATAGTATTTAATCTGGTGTGTAGAGTACGGCTTACACACAGAAGAGTAGATTTTAGGTTCTTACAGAATTTAAGTTTTATGCTCACAGTTTAGATGGAAATAAACATACCATCGGTACGACTGTGACACAGAATTTTAGTAGGCCTGTCTTGATTACGGGGAATAGATAATAGCGTCGTCTATTGTTCTGACTCTCTGTGCCAGTATACTTTATGTGTATTGAACGGGACATTTGGGGTAATTAATTTAATACTGACTACTGACTATATAAATTAATTTACATCACAAGGTTATTATGAATAGTACTTATCCTCTTAATCCTGAAATAATTATTGATTTGTATATATTTAATATTCGTTGTTTTGATTAATTAGAGAGTGCGATCTTATATAGGTCTATATTCCCGGTGAGTTGGATAGCGGTATTATTTATATGGTAAATATTAATTATTGATGGAATCCACGTCCTGATGATCGCGATTGACGATACCCCCTTAAGGATGCTTATAAGTTTTGACCGAGTCAAACCTTGCAGGTGGATTTAATTATCCGGCGGTCAAATAAGTTAAGCGGAATGGCTTAAGGAATATCAAGATGCCGATTAAATTAAATTGTCAGTAATTAAATTTAATAGACGGGTATCGAAAATCTAACGTGGGGAGAAATAATAAGCATTTAATAACAGGAGCTCAATGTAAGAAAGTCTTGAGATTATGGGTGAGAGTGCAATTATAGTTCTTTGGTGGTGTGAACTGTAATTCAGTATTTTATAAAAATTTCAAAAATCGCTGCTGGTTTTTCATTATTGCAGAAACTGCTAGTAGGTATTTGTGTTCCACTAGAAGTCTAACTCATAATTATTTCACAGGTCCCTGCTGTAACCCTATATATACGCGGGCAGGCTGAACCAGTTTGATATTGATACATCATATATCAGATAGATCATATCTCATATATCATATATGATATTATTTTTGTCTTTTAAAGACTTAAATATATCGGGGTTCTGTCGGTACAAGTTCTCGAATGATCGTAGCCCACACTACGTTCAAGGATCACGTAAGGGAATACAGTAGAAGATCTTACTGAAGTTTCAACTCGAAATCAAGTCGTAATTAAAGATCATATCAACAAAAGGTAGTAATCTAAATTAACTTTTGGCGAACGGGTTTATTTTTTATCGTTCGACGTCAAAATTTTTATCTGGAGCATATTTTAGCGTTTGCCCGTCCAGTTAATTTTATACCGAAAATCATTTTACAAAAACAATAATCATGGCAGTATTGCCTCCAACAAATTGGTATCAGAGCCATTTTGTTTTTTGTTTACGATTATCGGAGCCGAATAGATTTAGAACTGTTGCTAACTTTATTTTGCATACGGTCTAATCCCGATTTATGATTATCTAATTTTTATGTTTGATTGAATGCTTAGATGAGGATTTAATTAATTTTTTAATCACGAGAGTTGACCGTGATAAACTAATTATTTTAGATCGAATGTGAGTCTATAGAATATATGTTTCGATGCAAAATATTTTATGTTCTTTAAGTTTTTTTCTAGTTTATTAGAAAAAAAAATAAGAACAGGTATGGAAAAAACGGTGGTAGTTGGCGACGGCAACTGGCGGCGGTTTCGGTGGTTTAATGCTGCGGTATTTTTTTTTCTTGCCAAACAGTTTTTGTTTTGGATATAATTAAAAAAAAATGGAAAAGGAAACAAGAATGGCCAATTTTTGCAATCCAAGCCACGGCAATCCCAAATGAGGGCCAACTGGAGCAAGAGGTTTTTCAATTAATGGTTTGTGAAGCAAGTGGTTTGGTGCATTGATTCTTCAATCAAAAGCGGCAATTCCATCCAAAAAGCTGTTCCGGTCTTTTGCAAGCAAACAGGCGCCGGCACACACTGTTTTAGCTTTTGATTGCAAAAGCAATTCCAAACCAGAAGCAATTTTCAGCAATATCCTAAAGCACAGCCGGCAATTTCCAAGGCAGTGGGTTCCAAACAATTGGAGCAATTCCAGCCGTTGCAGCGCCGGACCAAAAAGCAAACAGCGAAACCGCCCTAGACGCCAACTCAGCAAGCCTAAGGTTTCAAAGCAAATCTCAGGCGTGTTTGGCTTCCAAAGCAAGCGGCGCATCATTCAAACAAAATCGGCAGCCAATCTCCCAAGCAGTAGAGTCCCAAGCGGTTTCCAGCAGAAGTGTTTGGATAAAGCTTAATTTTATTCCCAATCAACAGCTTCCAGCGTACTGCAGCATTTTTTGTGGGGCTAATTTTAACATGTTTTACCAGATAAAATCAAGTAGTTCCGATACAAACGGAGAGTCTTTGAGCATAAGACTGAAACTATTTAGAATTTCAATCAGATCATAAAATTGGGATTTATATTTATCTTGCATTTAATTTATTTTTATATTTTAATTGCGTAGATTATATTTATTGGTTTTATTTATTCTGTTAATTTAATTAATTCGAATATTCAGTTTTAATTAAAAATTTTGTAATAGAAAATAAAATTAAGTTTTTTTAATTAACTAATTAATTAATTAGAAAAACTTTAGATATTTTATTTTTTACAAAATATCATATTTAAATTGATTTTTTTAAATCGAATATCTTAGAAAAATGTGGCAATTAATTCCGGATTTTGAATTAATTAAATTAAAAAAATATTTAACCAAAATAAATTATTACTTTTCAAAAAAAATGGAACGAAAAATAAAATAAATAAATGCATTTAATCACTACCTTAGCTGAAAAGTTAGAGAAAAAATAGTGTATTTATTAAATTTTATTTATTACGCATTTAAACACGAAAATATAGTTTGATAAACCAGAATCTTTAGAATCTTATACACAGAAAGATGCTTGATTCTTTCAAATCGTGTGACTTTCGAAAGATAGTTTGATAAATCAGAATATATGAAATCGTATATACGGAAAGATATTTGATTCTTTCAAATCGTGTGACTTTCGAAATTAATAAATTTATTTTAATTAAATGATTTTTTATAACCATCAAAAATATTTTAAAAATCTAAGTGGGAGAGGTAATTTATTCACAGATAAATCCTGCGGTCTCCACCACCAGTTTGTAGATGATAAATCCCTGCATGTTGGCAGTAAGGCCTTCCTCCCCAACGGACAAATTAATTACGGTATCGCCAGTACAAACCTCCTTTATGGATAATTCTGAATAATTGTTAATGAGGATCACTTCTCCAACTGAATGGTTTATTGCGAAGCGATTAATTTGGGATTAAGTAATGGTTAACACTTAGTCTATATAATAGTATTCTCTCCAACTGAGTCACTGCTATTATATACTTGACCAAAACTATGTCAGTTATTTAATTTTACTTGGTATGGTCAGCTGCTTAGATAGTGAAATTAAAGGGAATTGGCCTGTCTGGTCTTATGAACGATAGTAGACGTCCAATCAACGTGGCATGCTATTCTCGGGTTACCAGGTTGCTGGAGAATTAATTTTAAAATGGTAGAGGGAACCAAATTAAAATAAATTCAAAGTTTTTCTCATCATAATTAACGATTTTATTTAATTATGTGATTCTCATGATTAAAATGGTTTTCAACCCACTCGCTTCAATACTTAAACAAAAAAAACTTACGGGACCAAATTTTGTTGACTGAAAATGTAACATAGATATAGCTTTAACTACAAATGGTATTCCTTCAATACCAGAAAATGTGTCTGTTTAAGAAAAAGGTTCTTCCTCGAGGCCGAAAGGCATGAAGAAGAAAAAGGTTAAGAAATAGGGAGACACAATTTTTAGGGTTGTTAGTGGGCCACGAATTGGTGTGAAAAAATTGAAAGGCATATGTTTTCACTGCAACCAGACCCGGCACAAGAAAAAGCTATGTCCAGTATTTCTCAAAAAGCAGAACAAATACGGTAATTTCTGTTCACTAGTTGTAGAAACATGTTTAGCGGTGTTATCTATCGGTACTTGGTGTGTAGATACAGGAGCCACTAATCATGTCTGCAATTCATTGCAGGGGTTCTAGAAAATTTGACAACTTAGTGATGAGGAGATTTATCTGCATATGGGCAATAATACAAAGGTAACATCAGTTGCAGTAGGAGATACCACTCTCAGTTTTGATAGAGATCGGGTTTTAATATTGAGAGATTATCTTTATGTACCTACCATTAGAAGGAACTTAGTTTCTGTTTCTGGATTGGCTAAAGACGGATAGTTGGTTTATTTTAATAACTATGTGGTGGTTAAGAATAATAAACGGGTTATCTATTCTGGTACATTGGTGGATAATCATTATATTATTACTCCAATCTCATCTACACTGCAACTAACTAAAATAAATAATACATCTATTTACTACATAAGAGAAAGTTTCCATCTTTAATGAACCAAACGTTTCTTTGGCACTTACGCTTAGGTCATATTAATCAAAAAAGGATAAACAGAATAGTAGTAGATGGACTTTTGAGTTCATTGGAAGTGGAGGCATTTTCAATCTGTGAATCTTACTTAGATGGTAAGATGACCAAGAGACTATTTTTCGGTCAAAGGCTGTAGAGTTAAAGAACTGTTATAGCTGATTCATTCTGATTTGTGTGGTCTTATGATAATCCGGGCTAGAGGTGGCTTTGAGTACTTCGTTAGTTTTATTTATGACTACTCAAGGTATGGATACATTTACCTGATACACCGTAAGTCTGAATATTTTGAAAAATTCCAAGAATTCAAGGCGGATGCAAAGAAGCGTCTGGGTAAAAGTATCAAATCACTACGATCCGACCGTGGTGGAGAATACCTCTTTGGAGAGTTTAAGGACTACCTACCATCAGAGGGGATTACAGCTCAGTTGACTGCACCTAGCACTCCTCAGCAGAATGGTGTAGTAGAAAGAAAAAATAGGACTCTAATGGAAATGGTAAGGTCAATGATGAGTTATTCAGGTTTACCAGATTCGTTTTGGGGACTCGCTTTAGAGAAAGCGGCTAACATTCTAAACTTGGTACCTTCTAAGTCAGTACCTTTTACTCCCATAGAATTGTGGACCGGGCGTAAGCTTAGTTTGAAACACATTCGAATTTGGGGGTATCCAGCACATGTGCTAAAAGAAAACATGGGTAAGTTGGAACAGAGGACAAAAGTCTTTTTCTTTGTGGGGTATCCCAAGGGAAACGAAAGGTGGTCTATTTTATAATCCTAAGGATCAGAAGGTCATTGTTAGCACCAATGCCCGATTCTTGAAAGAGGATTATATTATGGATCACATGCCCAATAGCAAAATTATTCTGGAAGAACTGAGAGAAAATACCAGTAGAACGGAAGAGGAACCACAAGTCACTGATATTCCATTATCTCGTCGTAGTGGAAGGATTATCGGGACAGATGAAAATCAAGAACATGGTGCTGATGTACAGGGTTCAGATTCTACATCGCTTGTTACTACTAATACACTGACACATGTAGTGTCTCGTCGTAGTGGAAAGATTGTTCATCAACCTGATCGGTGTATGTTCTTGGGAGAGACGTTTGACAAGATCCTAACAGAACTGGATTCTGAGCCCTATAACTACAATGAAACACTACAAGACAAAAATACAGATCTTTGACAAACGGTTATGAATTCAGAGATGGAATCTATGTATTCTAATCAGATCTGAGAACTTGTAGAACCACCCGAAGGAATAAAACCCATTGAATGCAAGTGGATCTATAAGAAGAAGAGAGGAGTACATGGGACGGTTAAAACCTTCAAAACTAGACTTGTTCCTAAAGGGTTTACTCAGAAAGAAAGAATCGAGTATGAGGAAATCTTTTTGCCGGTAGCCATGCTTAAGTCTATCCAGATTCTCTTATCTATTGCCGCTCATTTCGATTACGAAATCTAGAAAATGGACGTCAAGATAGCTTTTCTTAAATAAAAGTCTTGACAAGTGTATCTACATGATACAACCAGATGAATTCATTACAAAGGACCAGGAACACATGTAAGCTTAAGAGATCCATTTATGGACTTAACCAGGCATTGAGGTCTTGGAACACTCGATTTGATCAACCTATAAAGTCTTATGATTTTGATCAAAGTCTAAATGAGTCCCGTGTGTACAAAAAGCGTGACGGAAGCGTGGTAATCTTCCTAATACTTTATGTAGATGATATCTTGCTTATCGAAAACGATGTGAAACATCATCTATGGTTAAAATATGATTATCTAGGCAGTTCGATATGAAGGACTTGGGAGAAGTCTGTCACATTCTTAGGATCAAGCTTATACGAGATCAAAAACAAAAGATGTTGGGCTTATCACAAGCAAAGTATATCGATGATATCATAGCTCGTTTTAGCATGCAGGATTCCAAGATAGGGTTTCTCCCTTTTAGGCATGGAATCACTCTATCCAAGGATCAGTGTCTTAAGACACCCGATGAGATAGAGAGAATGAAGGCGGTTCCTTATTCTTCTGCAGTAGGAAGCCTCATGTATGCTATGCTTTGCACTAGACCCAAAATCTTCTTTGCCGTCCGCATGGTTAGCAGATATTAGTTAATCTAGGGTCGGAGCATTGGACTGCAGTAAAGAATATATAATTAAAGAATATATAATTAAAGAATATATAATTAAGTAAAGAATATGTATAATTAAGTACATGAAAATGACTAAGAATTATATGTTAGTTTACCAGGCAGATAGTCTAGTGCCTTTGGGTACACAGACTCAAATTTTCAGTCAGACATAGAGCTTTCATCAGGGGACAACTTGCAGATCCTTTACAAAGAGTTTACCGGCTAAGACTTTTGATAGTCATGTAGAGAGCATGGGAGTTAAATGTATGGCAGCATGACTTTGAGTATAAGTGTGGAATTATTAGGTTGGTATACTGAAACCAATGTTTTTAGTATTTTATTTTATTTTTATAAAATTAATTTTATATTTTATGAAAATCTTTATGAGCAGTGTATATGTATTATTTCTTTGATATGCATGGATGTCCGATATTCTGTATAGTATTTAATATGGTGTGTAAAGTACGGCTTACACACAGAAGATCAGATTTTAGGTTCTTACAGAATATAAGTTTTATGTTCACAATTTAGATGGAAATAAATATACTATTGATACGACTGTGATACAAAGTTTTAGTAGGCCTGTCTCGGTTATAGAAAATAGATAATAGCGTCGTCTATTGTTCTGACTCTTTGTGCCAGTACACTTTGTGTGTATGGACATACTAAGGAGTGTAAATATCTCCAATTCACTCCCAAGTCAAAAATTGGGAATAACATGGCCCCAAGGAGGCACAACACCATCTTCGTAAAGAACATGTCGTCAGCAACCTCCATGGAGATCAAATCATCCTTCAACTATTTTTGTGCGATTGAGCCGACCTTACTGATCACAACCAACATACACAGGTCATGTATCTCAGTATGGACAGATTTGATAAGCACGGACTCCCCATCACATGGCAACTTGAGAATGTTGTGAACGTCTAAGGGTGTAACCAATATTTTCTTCCCATGGACGTTCAAGGTCACCATGGATGGGTCGAACATCTCCACTAACCACTAACAAAGTTTTATTAGCGACATTGTACAATGTAAGTAGAGTAGGCCACCGAACCCCATGTCCTTACATGCTTGGACTTGCGCAGGTCGCAGGCCTTGTAACGTGACGTACACAAAGTTCAAAGCAATTCGTGTCTTAATCGTTGCCTACAAAAAAACAAAAAAAGGCAATGAGAACGTAGGAGATGGGGCCTTGCTTTTTGAATAGTATAATACATATAATAATGGTAAACCGTCTTCATTTCAATTACCTTTGGAGACTTGACCAAAGGAACCACGGCCTTCTCTACTTCATACAGCTTCGAATAAGCCTTTGCTATGTTCTCATATTTGCGTTTCTCACTTTTTGGAAGCGCCTTCCACCTCTTTTCCACTTCTCGTTTAAACTATGAAAATTAACTATCATATAACTGTTAGGGCTAGTATACTAATAATCATGTTTTTAGTATTTAATTTTATTTTTAATAAAATTAATTTTTTATTTTATGAGAATCTTTATAAGCAATGTATGTGTGTCATTTCTTTGATATGCATGGATATCCGATAATCTGTATAGTATTTAATCTGCTGTATAGAATACGGCTTACACACAGAAGAGTAAATTTTAGGTTCTTACAGAATATAAGTTTTATGTTCACAATTTAGATGGAAATAAACATACCATCGGTACGACTGTGACACAGAGTTTTAGTAGGCCTGTCTTGATTACGGGGAATAGATAATAGCATCGTCTATTATTCCGACTCTCTGTGTCAGTACACTTTATGTGTATTGAACGGAACATTTGGGGTAATTAATTTAGTACTTACTATTGACTATATAAATTAATTTACACCACAAGGTTATTATGAATAGTGTTAATTCTCTTAATCCTGAAATAATTATTGATTTGAATATATTTAATATTCATTATTTTGATTCATTAGAGGGTGCGATCTTATATGGATCTATATTTTCGGTGAGTTGAATGGCGGTATTATTTATATGGCAAATATTAATTATTGACGGAATTCGCGTCCCGAATATTGGAATTGACGATACCCCCTTAAGGATGCTTATAAATTTTGATCGGGTCAAACTCTGCAGGTGGATTTAATTATTCGGCGATCAAATCAGTTAAGCGGAAGGGTTTAAGAAATATCAAGATGCTGATTAAATTAAATTGTCAATAATTAAATTTAGTTGGCTGGTATCGAAAATCTTAACGTGGGAAGAAATGGTAAGCATTTAATAACTGAAGCTCAATGCAAAAAGGTCTTGAGATTTTGGGTCAGAGTGCAATTATAGTTCTTTAGTGGTGTGAACTGTAATTCAGTGTTTTATGAAAATTGCAGAAACCGCTGTTGGTCTTCCATAATTGCAGATACCGTTATGCGTCTTTCTTTCTTTGCAGAAACCGCCGGTAGGTGTTTGTGTTCCACTGGAAGTCTAACTCATAATTACTCTCCAGGTCCCTACTGTAGCCCTATATATATGCAGGTATGCTGAACCAATTTGATATTGATACATCCTATATCAGATAGATCATATCTCATATATCTTATATGATATTATTTTTGTCTTTTAAAGATTTAAATATATCGGGGTTCTGCCGGTACAAGTTCTAGGAGTATCGTAGCTCACACTACATTTCCGGATCGCATAAGGAATTACAGTAGAAGATCTGACTGGAGTTTCAACTCGGAATCAAGTCGTAGTTGAAGATTAGATCGATAAAAGGTAGTCATCTAAATTAACTTTGGATGCACGGGTTTATTTTTGATCGTTCGACATCTAAATTTTTATCTTGAGCCTATTTCGGCGTTAGCCCGTCCAGTTAATTTTTTACCAAAAATTATTTTACAAAAACAATAATCTTGGCAGTATTGTCTCCAACAATAACAACCTCGTTTGATAACTAGTGGAATTAGTAGTGAGGTGGGATTAGAAATGAGGTGAGATGGAATTAGTAATAAGTTTGAATTAATTTTTTTGTGTTTGATTTGGATATTATTAAATAATGGACTAGAAAAGCTCATGTTTGATTTGGATGGGATAGGATTATAATGGTCAATTTCCAATATTACCCTTGCAAAAAAATTTAATAAATAAATATTTTTTATATTAGCTATTAAGCTAATTTATTTTAAAATGAACTTAAATAAATAAATAAGTTTTATGTTATTTATTTTAATATTTTAATATTTTTTATTATTTTTTAAAATTTTAAAATTCACTCCTTAAAATAATTTTAAAATTAATAATTTATAATTAATAATAATAAACTCTCCTATGTGTGTGTGTCTGTGTGTTCGTCTCTCTTGTGTTTTAAAAAAAAACTAAAAAATATTAGAGTGTTTGAAATAATTTTTTTTTAATAATTTTTTTCTTTTTTCTTTTTATTAAATATTTAATATAGTTATATATTTAAAAAAAATATAGCATTTGAGATATTAGCATATTTTTTTTATTTAGAATTAAATTAATTTTTGAGTTGAGTGAAGAACATATGTGAAATGAGAAATAGAGGGTAAATTAGTTATTTACTAATTAATAGTCTAATTTCTCCTAATCTCATACCCCCCTCGCTAATTTATCCCTCATTTGGGGGATAACATGTTCATCCGGAAAAATAGTCCGGAGTATTTTTTTTATACAAACAAACATTTTATTATAACATGTGAGACCCGGCCTCATCTCTTTTTTATGTATATGAAGTGTTTTGCATATATATTTGTTCGGTATATGATTTATTCATTTTGATGCATGTTTATGTTTATCTGAGCATGCGGGGTTGGTTTCCGTGGTTGTATGGAGTTGCCGTGTGAATTTTAAAAATTCAAAAAAAAAATATTTTCAAGATATTTTAACTATAAATATCTTATGTGAAATATTTTCATCAAAATATCTATTTCTTCTCTCTCTCTAGTTTTAAAACTCACCAAATGCTCTGCCTTCTCTCTAACTTCATGCAGACCTAGGGTTTGATTTTTTATAAACCAACTGCTGATCTATAGTATCGGCATCGTGGTCTACACGTCCATCCAGCCCGAATTTGATTTCGACGAAACTCGATTTTGTACGTAAATCGAGACGTTGAGTTTTGAACTCATCGAGATAGGATCCTAAACTATATAACTGTTAGAGGGTACTACGTGTAATCCTGCGTGTTTCCACCGTTTAAAAACGAATGAAAAATGTGTTTATGTTCTAGATCCGATTTTGGGTTAAAAACTATTTTTTGACGTTTGGTTAGATGAAATCGAAATAGAGATGTTCCTTTCGAAGTTTTATGATAGCCTTGAGCTCGGGTATGGTTCTAGGTATCAAAACAGGTGTTTTTGAGGCTTGATCTGAGGTTTGAAAACCAAAATCGTAGCTCAAAACATGATATGGACTAGTTCAGTCGACTGAACCCATGAGTTTAGTCAACTAGATCATCATGTGGGAGGTTCAGTCGACTGGACCTAGGAGGTCAGTCAACTGAAATGGCTTCTGTTTTGATTCTTTATTTTTCATAGAGTTTTTCAGTCGGCTGGGGCCTTGGGCCAGTCAACTGAGGTCTTGTGATGGGGCTTGGGTGTTGTTTCAAATGATTTTGGGTTCCCTCACTTCCTCGTGTGATGTTTATCCGAGGTTTTTATGAAACTCTAAGGTTTTAAAGGGGTTATCAAAGGTTTTCAAAATGATGGTTTAAAAACGGAGTCTTGAAAAAACTTTTCAAACGTTTTGGTGAAAATCATGTTTTTACATGCTTTGTTTGATCTCCATGGTTCATGGATTAGATCCTTGATGAATACATGTGTTGTATATTTGTTTTATGTGTTGGTTTTGAAATGTTTATCCATAGATGTACCGTGATAGTGGATTTTGTTGAATTGGGCTTCCATTGCTCCTCGATGTAAGTCCAAAAACGTGCACTGTGTAGGTGCTCTATACCTTCGGGTAATCCCCGTAAATTAAGTGATTGGGTGCTCTAAACTCTCGGGCTCAGGTCTCGTAAATTGAGTGGTTGTGCCGGGTGCTCTAGACCCTCGGGCTCTAATCCCGTAAATTGAGTACGTTGTTGTGACTTCGTATAGAGTTTGTCATTACCAAACCTGTGGGTTCAGGGTAATGGACGAGTGCCTATAGTTGTTGCCTTTGTCTTGAGTTGACAGAGTCTGTACATAGGATTACATTTACTGTCTCCTCGGCTACATGTTGTGCTTACTATTTTTCCTTAACTGTGATATGATATCTGTCAGGTTATATACATAATTTCAAGGATAAAAATTTTGGTTTTCAGATGAAAAACTGTTGGTTTTTGAGAGAAAAACTTTTACGACTTTTGTGGTTGAGTTAGCTCCCACCATATGGTTGCACGACATGTATTACAGTTTACAGTTTATCTTCTATTGGCTTCGGCTCACGGTGTGGAATTTTTTCTATAAAGCCTTTTTCAAGTGATCGTGACGAGATGACCTAGTGCATAGGTGATGGAAGACTTGCTGTAGTTTTTTTCTTTTTTAGACATGTACTTTAACATGTGACGCCTATTGAGGCTGATTGTGTACAACTTTTGGCGATATGTTTATTCATATATGAGAATGCATGTTTTACAGTTTATGAGAGTTGAACTGTGGGGACTTTTATCCAAATGTTACACATTCTGATTTCTTATGAAAACCTGATTTTCATATATGGGTGTTTAGGTGGACTTTCGCGTGACCCGGATGTTTAGGACGTGACATAACATATTCCGGATTAATAGTCCAATCTGATCTCTTGTCCGCCACTCCAAACGAGCCCTAAGTGTACATTAAATGCGTAAAACTAATAAATTTGCAAAGCAATAGAAGTAATGAAGACAATACCTCGATTCCGAGAGCATCGATGGATGAACTTTGTTTTTTCTTCATACAGTTGTCTTGACTACAATTGTAAATAGTGAGGCATTAATATGACAACAAATGATATGACCATTCTAGCACGAAAATAAATTTACAAATCTTACTAATAATAAATTCATGCGCTGCAAGGGCACTTAACAATCGTGTGCTTTCCTTCTTTTTTCATATGAACTGTAAAACAAACAGCATATATTCAATGGTAGTTCTTTCAAGAAAAAACAAACAGGACATAAGTCCTTTTATAACTCTAAGATCCAGTAGGTATAACCCACGCTTAATGGTTGTTCCAATATTTTTTTTAAATCACTCGTGTATTTCAATAATTATTATCTTAGTCTTATTTTGATATAATTCATGCATTTCTTAAAGAAATGAGCAAACAATATACATAACTCATGCACATTAGAGATGGGAACCGAATATTACTTAGCCTATGTTTTGCCTAACTTAACTTAAAAGTTAAGCTTTTAAAAAAGTCAACTAGTTTGGCCTAATGTGGCTTTTTTGGCATTTTTTACATTTACTTTTTTACAAAAAAAGTCAAAAAAAACCTTTAAAAAAAAAGCTAATCCAAACATAAGCATAACTCTTGTTAATTTACAATAATTTTACATGGCTTTTTTTACAAATTTTGAGAAATTGATAGGGATTACTGCAATGCTAGTTAACAGCCTTTCCACATTCCTCCTAGATTTAAATCTACTCGGCGTCAATACCAAGCCCAACATACAAGTGAAATATGCAAAGCTCTTCTTAATATCTATAGACACGGGTAAAGGAACATAACATAACTAATTCAAACGAGCTATTACTCCCCACAATGATAGCAAATAAACTCTCTACAATCTATAGACATTCGAAATGGCTAATGTATCCAAATATGCTATGAAATACATAAGAGTAAGAATCCATGCTGTCTTCCCATATGATTTTATCTGGAATATTTGATGTTACATGGTAACATATAAAGTATATGTGCATGAGAAGAAAGGTATTGTGTGGTAACTACAGAGAATAACAAATGTTCATATCGCATTTTGAAAATTAAAAAATTAGTTAGACAAATTAAATGAAAGTTCTGGAGATTTTGTAGTTTCATGTCTCATTACTGAACTTGATGAGAAAGTTCTGGAAGGCCTTCAATTTGTGAAGAAATAATAGGTTTTTAAAAATTTATTCATCATAATCTCATCACAAGTAAAGAATTAGGAATGTTTTTAATTTGCTGTTGTAAAGAATTATGATCCAATTGTATATTCAGTAGATACAAACAAATAACCAGTCTACATTTTAGAAAAATTATGAATTTCAATGACTTTTCTTGAACATATAGATTCTACATAGACACGCAAACATTTGGGAGAACATAAATTCAAATATAGAAAATACAGGGATCATATATGAAAGCAAGGAAAGAGATCGCAGATTAAAGCAAAGTAGCAGATTCATAAATAAAAAAAGAAAGATCAACAACAAAATCAAAGTAAATACGGACGAAGCTAATGGTAAGCGCGGCATTTAGGGTTTTAACTATGTTACAGAGAATAGTCGGCCTCAATTAATTGGGACAAAGATTTAGTTTGGTTTGGAGGTGTGTTCATGGTTAGGTGAGGTGGTGTATGTTGATTAACAAAGTTATTTGTAGGACTTTAATAACTAGAAAAATGTGTGAAGACTACAAAAAAAGAGGTACATTAGTACCTATATAAAAATAGAATTAATATCCAAAGTTGTAGCAATTGTAAAGCTATTAAGTAGATGGGTCACATAATGAATTGTGAGGGAGAGAAATTGAGCATCATCTAAGAATTCCAACAATAGTGTCAAAGAATTACTTTGAATGTATGCTTAGTAGATCAACTATACCAGCAATCTATATACTCATAGAAAAGTATAGAGAGAAGAAGAAATATTGTCATATAACTCTTATTGATTTTGAAAAGGCTTATAATTGGATGCTTAAAGGTTAGTAGGTGTTGAAGAGAGTGTAAGTGGAAAAGGAGTATTTGAATGTGATGAAAGCCGTGTGAGATCACCTGTAAAGGACACGCCTGGTCAGTAATTTAATTGTTGCATAACATTAAGGATCAATCCTGAGCAACTATCTTTTTACCATAGTTATAATAAGCTGGCAAGCATTTGAAGATGATGTTTCATAGTGTACAATGTTCTTAGACAATAATGTATAAGTGGACAATATCCAAAAAAAAGGAGGTGGTAAATAAAAAATTTGGTGAAGAACATTGGAATCGAAAAGGTTAGGACAAGTAAGAATATATTTGAATATATGGGATGAATAATCTCAATAAAAATAAAGGTAAGAATAAGAAGAAAAAGAAAGTTCAATATTAGAAAACATAAGTTACCAAAAAGTACTAGTTTTTCCGTTTATGATGCATCATTTTCAAGTATGGGGAGAATAAGGATGATATAACTTAAAGAATCAAAGTAAGGTTGGCTCAAATGAAGGGATATTTCTGACATTATCCGATAAAATTTCTATAAATTGAAAAAAGTCAATATGGAGGAGTGGCTATGTTCAATCTCTTTTGGCAGTGCCCCTCTCGATGATTGTTCAGTTTATATTGGTCCCGTGCTTGAGTTAAAGGACTCTCCTTTCATCCATCAAGAAATTCAACCTTCATCGACAATTTTTTCGCCGTTTAGCACTTAGTGTCTGATTGATCTTCAACGTATAACAACGTGTTGGACTGCATCAACAAGTTTGGTTGTGAAATTTCCAACAACAGAATTGCCACATATGACATTGAGCACAATTTAGTAAAGAAATAGCTCACTTGTCTCTCGTCTAGTCAGTGGGACTGGTGAACAAGCGAGGCAGTTAGATGCATGGGGTAGAGTGCTCTTAGTATCCCCTCACCATGCTAAGAAAAATCAAAAAAATGAAAGATAATAGGGTACGCTATAATAATTATTGAATTACTGAATTTATATGCCACATAACCAAACAAAAGTAAAGAGAACATTAAATCTTCGCTTAAATAATACTCATTCAAAATTATTATTATCCATTATTATTCAAGTAATTACCATTCATTCTACATAATAAGTAAATAAGTTAGAAACTTGTAAGCAAAAAGTTTATTTGCTTAATTTCTTCCACAACTACAAATTTACATTCTTTTCAATAGCTATTGTGACGCCTTGTCCTCTGGGCACGTCGGGACATATATAAATATAAATAAATGGATATTCTAGCCATTAATTAATATTTATATACCTTAATTATTACATCATAAAGGAGTTTGAACTGTTCAAAAGTACATAACAATTACAGCTTCACCAAGGGTTTTCAAATATTACAAGAGTTGTAGGAAAACTGAGCAAAAGAACAAAAATAGAGGTATCGAATCCTCAGAATACATCAATGGGGTTCACATGCTCCTTAAACTCACATTGCTCTTCGAATTCTTCTTCACCCTATGGGAGGACTTCCTTCAAGTACTTCTCCTCACCTGTGGCACGAATGCCATGAGCCAAAACCTAGAAGAAAAACACTCTAAACATTCTAACCAATCTCACGGCACAAAATTTAGCACAACGCATGCCAAATAACTCTTAAACACGCTTTAAAGTCAAGGAAATAGATAAATTTATAACATGGCAGCAGATAAGTCAATAAACATGCGAGTATGAGATGCCGTGTATGCAATAAACATGCCCAATATGACATATACCCATATAGTAACATGAATTCCACGTCGAGAATTTTTAGAGTAGACTTTATAGGAGTTGACCACAAAAGCCATCATCGTGCCTCATTGCGAATGGTAAACGCTCGCCTAGGCTTCATGTCACAGCCGTTTTACTTAATGGCAATGGCGTGGGGTTTGAGCCACCATTCGGGCCACTAAAACAAGTTTTCTTCATATAATAAATCAATTTGTCCCACCTTAAAACTCATGAAGCTTTTGCTGGTGTCAACCCAAAGTTTAAGTAACAATCAGAAATTTCAAGAGACACTTCACATTATTCAGAATACCAAGATGAGGGTTTTAGGACCGCCGCTATTGGGCTCTCTTCAAATTAACCTTCAAAACACCATGGCAATAGGGTTTAGATCCACCATAATTGGGCTCTCTCCGAAATTACCACCTCAGTGGGATTAGGTCCGCCAATTTAGGATATCTCCAAAATTATCTAATTTACCTGTATTGACACCACTTCCATAATATAACCATAACTCAATGAGCGATGGAATCAAATGGACATATACCCAACAAATATGACTGAGGTAGAAAATAACCAAACCCAAGGTACAAGATATAAGTGACAATGTCCATGATGTATAATATGGATCTCAAGTACAACAATTTATAGCATGGCATCAACTAACATGGCAAAGTTCATGGTACAACTCACTAAGCATAAGTACAACTGTGTGATGTGCAAGTTACAATTCTCAATATACAATTCAAACTAATGGCATGAGTTCTAATCATCATACATTTACTTAAAAACACTAATCAACTAATTCAAATCAATCATCATATAAAATTCGGGTCTCACAGCAAAGGGTACTCAAATTACACTTAACAATTTTAAGGCCAAATTCAAGTATTAATTTAAAAGGGTCGACAAGTTTTTGGGACATCTAGACATGAAACCAAGTTATGATTCTTAAACACATGTAGATAAAAATATTTTCTACAACTCTTATTTTTAAAACTATGGCCAAAACCTTAGACAAATGGGTGAATAAAAATTATAAGCGAAAATAATTTAGCACTTTCCTCAAAATCTTATAAAAATTAAGCCTCTGTTGGTCTCGATTTTGGGAAATCAAATCAAGTCGAAGTGAGCATATTTTTATGAAGAGTACTAGGGGTGGTAGTTTGAAACAAGTTGAGGACATAAGTCATTTTGTAAAATAGGTTCTGTCAGCCGCCAAACCCTCAGCAAAACTACTTTGGGACAGAAAGTTTGAAATGGGTTTGAGGAACTTTTGCATGGCATTTGGGTTTAATTTTTGGATAGAAAATAGTTCAATATGTTACCTATAATATTCATGTAGACCACGTTTGGCGTAGGTCACTAAAAATAGTTACTTTTGGTTATACAACAATATGTGACAAAAGTGTCCTTTAATGGCTGAACCACAATAGAGAGTTTTAAATGGGTTTTGACATACCAAAACTCAATATTTTGGGCTTCTTTTTGTGTGTAGTTAGATATACATGGTATCTATAACCTTTATGTTTTGGCTAAATCTTATATCGCATTATAAAGTAGGGTTTTTAGGTCGGTATTGTCGACTAGTCTGAAAATAACACTTTGGTAGAATTGTAATTTCTCAAGTTCTACTCACTCAAATGAGTTGAAACCAACTTGGGATGAAAGATAATACAAAAATATAAATCTGGATATAAAGAACATGCTTAGATCAACTTTCTATGTTGAGTTATGGAGTTTCAAAGATCATGGTAGAAACATTAGGGTACTCGAAAATCAGGTCATTATATGTTCAGGTCTCTTACTTATGATATGTTAAGATTTTGTCCCATTTCTTTGCATACTTTTGTTTTATGTATGAAGATCAAGATTCTAGAACACATTTAAGTCATCAAATTCAAGAATAACAATAAATAACCACATCTCATATCATAAAAAAACATAACAACCATTATTTCTCAATTACAACGCCTTTTCGATTTATTTTCGGTTCTCAATCGTAGAAGTGTTTAAAGAGATGAGTTGAGAGATATTTTGGGTGAAATTAGACATAAGGTTTAGAGATTTTACTTACTTATTTGAGGGCTTAAAGGATGAAAGATGACAATAGGACTTAGCTTTTTGAACTATGGTCTCTAAAAACCTTTCCTCCTTGAACCCTTCTTCTTTTTTCTTTTTATTTCTTCTCTCAACTTATATAACTCTCAAGAACAATGAAAAATATGAACTTCCTTCCTCTCTTGACCAAAATATATGGAGGAATAGGTTGGTGTTTGGCTTGTTTATATAGGCAAGGGCATAGGGAACAAAATGATGATTTTTAAGTCCTTTTTCCTTCCCTTCACATGGGTGATATGACTTGGACCAAATTTTGAGAGATATATTTCAGATTTGGTGGTAGGGATTTCAGCTGGGGGTGTTTGGCAGTCAATAAGGCTGAATTTTGCATTAATTAGAGGTTTCTTCTAGGTTTGCGTGCTCTTTTGTACAAGAAATTGCGTGCTCTTTTGTACAAGAAAATATCTTAAAAGTTAATTTGATATATCTTTTTGATATCTTTTCCTACTAAAACTTAATATTTTTGTAATTTTATGATAATTTTAGTATTTTCATAAATTATCATAATTTTCATAGTATTGATTAAATAAATGTAGTCTTTTAAGTCAAATTAAGCTAGTTTGACAAAATATAACTTTTAGACTTATTTTAGTATGTATGAATTTTAATAATGATTTGTTTACTTTTGTTAGCCAATAATACCATATTATTATGTATATTATTTGTTCAATAAGTCTTGGATCATCATAATACTTGATTTGACACTTTTTCTCATCGTTTTAAATTATAAAAAGCAAAAAGTTACTTTTTGGCACAACTCCTAAGGAGAACCAATCACTGAGGGGTATTTTTGTTATTTTTTTATGTTATTTTATCTTTTGTTATTTAATTGTATATAAATATCTGATTTAAGGTATCCATGTGTCAAAATTTAAATTATTAAGACTTTTTGCTGTACTTGAGGCAAAATAGTCATTTTACCTTAATTATGAAATTTTTTATTTTTTAATTCATTATTTAATGATAATTACTTAATTTAGAATGTTGGTAGGTTCTCCAAGTGTTAAGGTTTTATTACTTAGGTTTTGGACCTGTTTAGGGTTTCTAGATCAAACTTAAGGTTTTCGAGTCGAGTTAGGGTTTCGAACCTCTTTTGTGTTATATGGCCTCGTAGGTTATCCGTCACTAATACTTAGGATTTTGGCTGGATCTTTACACGGGTCATTATCAATCAGGTTATTACAATTAAGGTTTGAACCGGGCTGTTACAGCTATACTCTCAATTAATGTATTTATATGCCATTTGGCCAAATAGAAGCCACTTTCTAAATCACACATGCCCTCCATGTGGGACTAATTAAGATTATATGTAGCTCTAGCACATATTTTCAAATTACTTGCTTAACTAAGATGCCAAACATTATAAACTCTAGCAATCCTATCATGTAATCAGTAAATAGTTTATCGAAAACTTCACAACCTCTCTCCTAATATGTAATCAGCAAAAGCATTGAATAATCATGAGAAATTCACATACACTAAACACAAAAAATGATATTTTTCTTCATTAACACCATATATTTCACTGGGGCCCTTGAAACTAGCTAAGGAAGAAAAACCCTATAACTTCTTCAAATTGGAATCCACAAGATAAAGAATAGAGAAGGCTAAAGAATGAGAAGGATAAGCATAACAACGAGTCACTACCCTTTAACAGACTCTGTGGTTTCTCTCATCTTAACCACCTCCCGATTGACTCACTTGACTCTTATTTATAAACTCCTTGTACTGACCCAGCCCAAACCCTAAATGTTTTTGATGCATAGTCCACGAGATCATAGAACACGGAAGAGGTTTAAAACCCTAACTCGACTCGAAAACCCTAAGTTCGACCCAGAAATTCTAAAAGGGTCCAAAACTCAGGCAACAAACCTTAGCACCCAGAGAGTCTCCCAACGTTTTAACTGAAGTAAATAATGAATTAGAAATCAAAAAAATCTCATAAGTAGGGTAAAGTAATAGTTTTGCCCATAGTACAGTAAAAATGTCTTAAAAATTTAAATTTTGATACATTGACACTCTAAATAAAGAATTTAAGTACAATTAAGTAGCAAAGGAAAAAATAACATCAAAAATGACAAAAATACCCCTTAGTGGCCGACCACCTTGGGAAGAATGCCAAAAAGTAGCTTTTATCTTTCTTTTTAGCTTAAAATGATGAGAAAGGTAATAAATTAAGTATTATGATAATTCAATACTTGTTGAACAAATAATATACATAATGATATAGTGTTATAGATTAACAAAAGTAAACAAATCATTATTAAATTTCATACACAATAAAATAAGTCAAAAAGTCAAATATTATCAAAATAGCTTAATTGGACTTAAAAGACTACATCTATTTAATCAATTGTTATGAAAACTATGATAATATATGAAAATATTAAATTTATCATAAACATACTAAAATAATAGGTCTCAATAGGAAAAGACATCAAAAAGATATATTAAATTAACTTTTAATGCATTTTTTTGCACAATAAGGGCACAAAAACCAAGAAAGGCCCTTGATTGATGGGGGATCAGATTTTTCTCCCCTATATTTATCTTCTCCATATATGATTTTTAGACCTCAAAAGTTGAACCCATTCAAATCAATTCGAATCTCATTTAATTAAGAAGAAGAAAAAAGTCTTTTAAGGGTACTTTTTGTCCCCCTTGAGTCCCCTAGCCCTTGCCTATATAAAGTAAGCCAAACTACCACTTCTACACTTAATAATTTCGGCCAAGAGAGGGAGAGAAACCAGAACCTCTTGCACTTGAGTGTTCATGTGAGAAAAAGGAAAAAAAATGAAGAAATCAACAGAAATTTTCTAAAGGTAAGTCCTAATCCATTATCCACCATCATTTGATCTCTCAAATAAGTAAGTAAAATCCCTAAGCCTTATGTCTAATATCCCTCAAAATATCCATCAACGCATCTCTTTAAACACTCTAACAATTGAGAACTGAAAATAAACCAAAAAGACATCGTGGTTGCAAATTAGGGGCTGCTATGTTTATGGGTGATATGAGTTGTTATTGTGTGTTATTATCTTTGAGTTTGATGAATTCTAAGTGTGTTGGATACTTGATATTAATGTCTAAAATACAATTATGCAAAGAAATAGAACAAAAACTTGACATAACATAAGTAGAAGACTTAGAACCTAAAGATACTTGATTTTTGAGAACATAGATGTTTCTGCTATGAACTTTGAAATGCTATAACTAAATGTAAAAAATTGATCTAAGCATGTTCTCTATGTGTAGATTTAGATGTTTGTGTTATCTGTCATCAAAAGTTAGTTTCAACTCATTTGAATAAGTAGAGCTCGAGATATTGTAATTTTACCAAAGTGTGTCGTTTTTCGACCAGTTAACACTGCCGACCTGAAAACCCTAGTTTACAATGAGATCCGAACTTTGGTCAAAACATAAATATTGTAGATAACATGTGTATATATCTACCCACCAACAATAAGCACAAAATATTGAGTTTTGTTAGGTCAAGACCCCTTTGAAAATCTCTGTTGAGTTTCAGCCTTCAAATGACACTTCTGTCACATATTTTTATGTAGCCCAAAATTTTAATTTTTAGTGACCTATTCCAAAAGTGGTCTACATGAACATTGTATCTAATATATTGAACTACTTTTCGTTCAAAATTTAGATCTTAAAGCCTCGTGATGATACCCTAAAACCATTTCAAACCCTCCGTCCAAAATTAGCTCTGCTGAGTTTTGGCGGCTGACAGAACCAATTTTCTAAAATGGCCAAAAAGTTTAACTTGTTCCAAACAACTATGCTTAGATCTAAACATGAAACTTGTAGGGGACATGTTGAGATAGAATATACTCAAAAATGGACTCATTGAAACTTGATCTGATACCCCAAAATCGAGACCTACAAAGGCATATTTTTTGTAAAATCTTGAGAAAAGTGCTGAACCTTTTTTGCTTAGGATGTTTTGTTTACCCTCTTTTCTTAAGTTTTGGCCTTAGTGTTAAACGTGAGAGTTGTAAAAAATATTTTTATCTAAATAGTGTTTAAAAATTATAACTTGATTCCAAGTCCAGATACCCCAAAACCTTGTCAGCCCTTTTAATTTATTACTCGGTTGTGGCCTTAAAAGTTGCTAAGCGTGATTTGAGTACCATTTACTACGAGACCCGAGTTTTATATGGTGATTGATTTGAATTAGTTGATTAGTGCTTCTAAGTTAATGTATGATGATTTAGAACTGATGCTATCAAGTTTGAATCATATCTTGAGAATTGTAGTTTGTACTTCGCATACTTGTATTTTATGCTTTGCGCGTTGTACCATGAATTTTGCCATGCTAGTTGATGCCATGCTATAAATTATTGTATTTGAGATCCATATTATATGTCATTGGCATTGTCACTTGCATTCTGGTATATTAGAGTCCATCTGTGCGAACCGTTATTGGGATGGGCTTTATTGAGATTGTCTTCCTTGGTTCTAAATCTAGGGCATCCTAGGTTACCACTTTTGTAAATGTTTTGGGATGTATTCCCCTTGTACACCTTAGGTTCGTTCCCGATGTTACAAATTTACTTTATACACTATGGGTTCATCCCTAGTGTTTGAAATGGTTTATCATGAATATTATTGGGCACCATGGGTTTATCGTTAGCATTCTGGTTTTAATAGCTTGAACCTTTTGGTTGACACTGATGAAGGCATCACAAGTCTTAAGGTGGGACAAATCGCTTGATATATGTCTGACTGAATGATTGGTTATTGAATTTTATTGGCCTGGAGTATGGCTTGAACCCTGACGCCATTGCCATTGAGTAAAACAGCTATAGCATGAAGCCCGGCGAAGCATTTACTATTCGCAACGAGACCCGATGATGGCTTTGGTGATCAAATACCCATAAAAGTCTACTGTAGTGTTTCTCGGTGTGGAATTCTTGTTATAATCTAGGTGCATGTTGAGTTGGGCACCTTTATTACATACACGGCATCTCATATGCGCATGTTTATTGGCTTATCTGCTATTATGCCATAAATTTGTCTATCTCCTTTATTATAAACTGTACTAGGTGTTATATGATGTGTGTTGTGGTGAATTTTATGTCGTGAAATTAGTTAGAAGGTTAGAGTGTTTTGCTTCTGGGTCTTGACTGATGGCATTCGTACCATAAGTGAGAAGGAGTTTTTGAAGAAAGTCATCCCCAAGGGAGAAGAAGAGTTTAAAGGACATGGTGAGTTTCAAGAGTATGTGGATCCTGCTGATGCATTCTGAGGAGTCAAGATCTCTGCTTCTGTTCTCATATTCAGTTTTTCCGTTATTAGTGTAATTTTTAAATTTTTTTGGTGAAACTAAATAGTTATATACTTTTGAACGATTCAAAACTCTTTTATGGTGTAATAACTAACATATGTAAATATGAATATATGACTAGTATATCCTTATATTTATATTTATGTATGTCCCGACGTGCTCGGAGGACGGGACGTCACACTCCTCAACATTATTTAGAATCACCCTAATGACACTTCAAACACTAAAATTCTTTAAATCCTAAGTTACAAGAATTGCAAAAATAACACTCATAGAAATTTACTATAATGAATCAAGTCATCACTTAAAATTTTGTTTAAAAAAATTCATGAGAGACTCTATCACATCAAATGTTACATCTAACATTTCTCCTTTTAAAAGGAGATGATTACTACTAGTATCAATTATTTCAATCATAGGTGTGAGACCTTGACCCTTTTTTTTTTTCGGCGTTTTTCAACGCACGTTTATTGTTTTCGTGACAGCATGTCTTGTATGCATTTTTATGCATGTTCGGGTTTAGAGATACATGCGAGGTTGGTTCCTGGGGCCGTTGGGCGTTGCGGTGCGAATTTAAAAAAAAGATATTTTTATGGCTTATAAATCTCTCATGTTAAATATTTTCAAAAAATATTTTCAAAATTTCTCAGCTAAGTTTCTCCATTTTCTCTCTGCCTTCTCTATAACTTCTCAACAGCCTGGGGGTCGATTTTCAACGATTTAATAGTAGATCCTTAGTCTCCTCGTGGTGGGCTACGCTTTCATCCAGATAAAATTTTATTTCAGTAAAGTTTAATTTTGTACGTGGATCGAGGCGTCGAGTTTTTGACTCAACGCAGTAGGATCCTAGACTCTCATGTCATAAAAGGGTGCTACATGTAAGCATGTGTGTTTTTATCGTTTCAAAGTGCATGAAATTATTTTCTGTTTGATAATCTGGGTTTTGGTTTAAAAGGCGTTGTATGTTGATTTCGGTTGGATGGAATCAGATTTTGAGTGTTTCTTTTGTGGTAGTCTTGGGCTTGGGTACGTCCGCGGGTGTTGAAAGGGATTTTGGAGGCTTCGATTTGGGGTTAAGATGGCTGAACTTGTAGCTCGAAAATAGTTTTTGCCTGGGGTCAGTCGACTGAGCTGGGTGGTTCAGTCGACTGGACTGGAAAGTCAGTTGACTGACTTGTGTTTTAGGAAAATTTTTGCAAAATTCCAATAGCTTCTTTGGGTCGACTAAGTAGGGGTCCAGTCGACTGATGTTCTGTGTGGAACGTTTTTGGTTGTTTTGGTGGTTGTGGTGGCCTTTTGGTCGATTGAGTTAGGATGTTCTGTTAACTGGCTCTCATCTAGTGGCATTTCAATCGATTGAATTATGGGAGTCTATCGATTGGACTCATGAAGAGGGGTGTTGGTCGTTTCTTGTTTTGGGTTGGTTGTAGTGGGGCCGTGGTGGTTAGTTTCCTCGTGTCGACCTCGAGGATGATGTGGTTTGGGAAAGAATGGGGTTTTGGTGAGACCCATTTTATGAAAGGTTTGGAGTTGGCCTTTGGTTAGGTTTTGCTCTGTTTGTTGTTGGTTGTGATGGGTGTATGGCATGTGATGTCGTGACGGGTTATGTGGCGTCGTTATATGGAACATAATGGTTATACGTGCTTTTATGCTTATAAAATTCTAGTTATTTTTATTCATGTATGTTATAGGACTAATATGCAATCTTATGTGGTCGTGGTGCATTTAAAACTTTGATTTTATATGTGCATGTGTTACATTGGTTAAAACTATGATTTCAATTGGGGCAGATATTGGTACCTCGGTGAAAGTCCGTAAAAATGCATTAGTTGAGGCGGATATTAGTCTTACGGTGAAAGCCCGTGAAGATATATATATATTGGGGTAGATATTGGTCTTACGGTGAAAGCCCATAAAGATGTATGATGAGGGCGGATATTGGTTCAATGGTGAAAATCTGTGAAGATATGTATTGATGGTGTATGTGGTCATACGATTTTTTCCCGTGAAGATATATGTTAATTTCACATGTGTTGTGATATGTGAATGGCATGCGTTACATGTGGGGCTCTCATTTGCTGGTGAAACATTGTAGTAAATATATCAAACTATTTTTGAGGATCGTATGAGCAAGGATATAAAATCATTTTCTAAGTATTTTTTCTCTTGGGACTTGTATGAGTTCAGATATAAAACTGTTTTTAAAATCATTTTCAAGGCTCCTGTGAATTGAAAATCGCGTATTATTTTCCTAGCATGTTTAGTTTTTATTTCGTGCTTGTCTTGTATTTGCTGAGCTTTGGCTCACGGTGTGGGAATTGAAATGTTTTTCAGGTATCGGTCACGTAGGTTGATTGAGATGAGCTGGTTGGGGGCGGAAGATCTATAATCTTTCCTTTTGCTCTTTTTGGATCATGTATGCTTATAACGTGTTTCTCGGTATTTGAGCCGTGTAATGTAAGTCTTTTTGGCGATTATATTTAATGCATGTATATTTTACTTTATGAGTAAACATCGGGTTGGGTATTTAAATGTTTGTTATGGGTGTTTCACGTAACCCAGAGTTTGGGGCATGACAATAGGTACTGCCACAAAGTCAATTTGTCCTTAGTGTCCGATTGACCTTCAACGTATAACAATGTGTTGAACTATTTTAACAAGTTTGCACGTGAGATGTCCAACAGTAGACTGCTACATATGACATTGAGCATAATTTAGTAAAAAAATAATCCATTTGTTTCTCGTCTAACCAGTAGAACTGGTTAGATGCATGGGATAGAGGACTCGTAGAACCCCTTCACCATACTAAGAAAAAACATAAAAGTGAAAGCTAATAGGATATGCTATACTAATTATTAGATTACATAATTTATATGCCACAAAGCTAAATAAAAGCATAGAGAACACTAAATCTTCATTTAAATAATAATTATTCAAAATTACTATTATCAACTATTGTGATGACCTAGAACAATTTTATTTTATGGTTAATTAATTAATTTTTAGGGCTAACCTTGTGGGAAATTTTTCTTCTTGCAAGTTTGAAGTGATGGCATTGTTAAAGAGCAGAGAAGGTAAGCTGGCTGCCTATTCTGTTTTTATAACCAATTTCATAGCAACTATAGGATTCAATTTTGTAATTCTGTTTGCTAATTGACCCTATTATTTTGATATGTGTATTTATTATATAATCTTGATATTGATCTTATTATTTTTATCCATGTATCTACTGTTATTATCTGGATCTACTCTTCACAAATCCTATCATGCGGGAGCCTGGTGCACTAGGCTGCCCCTTTACGCTGATCTTTTTTTTTTCATTTTTTCTTTTTGTAATTTTATTTTGGTTAGAGAATGTATTTAGATGCCATTAATTCTTGCTTTCTTCAACATTCATTTGAAATTATTTTCAATGATGGTTTCATCTCG
>JAOTRH010464850.1:0-27879 GCA_034768845.1 Heliamphora exappendiculata
AAACTTATAAGTTTATATAATATAATACACTTATAATAATACACTTATATAATATAATAAATTTGAATACAAAAAAATAACTTATAACTTATAAGTTTATATAATATAATAAACTTATAATAATAAATTTATATAACATTATAAATTTGAATAAATAAAAAAAATTATAAGTTTATAAAATATAATAAACTTATATTATATAATAAATTTAAAAAAAACCAAAAAAATTAAAAAAACGGGCCGATCCGGTCAGACCCGCCCATATGCCCCGACCCGTAGCCCAAGCCCGAACCATTTAGTCCTAGAATCTGGATCGAACCTCTGGCAAAAAAGGCAGATCCGGCCCGATTTAAAAATTCGACGAAAGCCCATCGAACCCAAGTCAAGCTTGGCCCACCTGATCCACGATCGGACCGAATCTAAATTACACCCCTAACACCGAATAATACATCCTCAACATAATATTTCTCTGCACCCCACTAAAAATAAAACTAAATAAAAAAATTCAAAATCATTATTACAAATAAAATAATAATAAATAATATTCAGTCAAGAGACTCAAGACTTTGATGGTCAATCTCTCAATTTGAGGTTACTCTGCAACCCACCAAAAATAAAATTAAATAAAATAAGGCCAGTTTGAACTAATAGGCATGTTTGGACAAATTTATTTATTGACTTATTAATTTATTAGTTTATTTTAGTTATAAATTTGTTTATTTGACTTATTAACTTATTTTTAATTATTTTTATTTTTTAAAATTTTTTTATATTCTGATCAAATTTTTTTACTTTTTCGACTTATCTCAATGAAAAAAATTTAAAAAGTATATAATAGTTTAAATAAATAATAACAAAAGTTCATTAAAAATAAAAAGTCAACTTAGTCAAATAAATAAATAAATAAATAAGTTAATTTACCCGGGCAGGACCAATTATTTATTTTATTTATTTTATTTAATTTTTTTATTTTTAATAAATTTTTTTATCCTCTAATCAAACTGCTTTCGACTCTTCACATCAAAACGATGTAAAAAAATAAATTTTTTTATTAAAATATAAAAAATTCAAAAAATATAAATCAAAATAGACCAATAAATTAATAAATTTTATGTTATTTATTTGTATTTTTAGTGAATTTTCTTATCTTTTAATTATTATTTTTATTTTTAAAATTTATTTTATCAAGAAAATTTAAAAAAATTAAAAATTAAAAAAAAGAATCAAAATTTTGCCAAAAAACATTATTTCAAATAAAAATAATAATAAATATTATTCAGTTAAGACTTTGATGGTCAATCTCTCAATCTGAATGTTTCCGACTCCATTGCAGAAAATTCCATAGATAAAAATCCCTTCAAAAAAAGCTTATCCCTCTCAGACTCTTTCTTCTCTCCATCGAACCCTCTCTCTGACTCCTCCATGGCTTCCTATGGCACCAACACCATTCACCGGCCGGCCACCGCTCCACCGCCCACCTTCACCGATCACTCCGACGAGTCAAAGCACTCCCCTCGTCGGAATCGCCACGGCTTCACTCTCACCTTCCCCTTCAACATCCCTTCCAGCCCGGAATCCGCCGCCGTCCGAATCGTCCGAAACTTCGCCTTCTTCGGACTCTACTACGTGGCTTTCGAGTGGGCGATCCTCTTCGCAGCCCTCGTTCCTCAGCGCGAGGTTTCGTTGATCCTCTTGGTGGCGACGACCGCCGTGACGTGCCTGTACCTGCTGCTCCTGCGGGACTTGCCAGCCGACTCGGTGGTGCATAAGATCATCGACAAGCGCCTGGTCTTGGCTTTGGTTGCCGCCGTGACGGTGGTTGAGATGGTCCTCACACGGGCGGCGGTTCATCTTTTTGTGACTCTCGGGGCGGCGACGCCGGTTGTTTTGGCCCACGCGGTGCTGACGGTGAATGAGGATGCTTCTTGTGCTTCCGGGGAATTGGTTCAGCTGGTGTAACAGAAAACCGGCGGTGCCGAGCCCCCGGCACCGGTGTGATTTCATGCATTTGTGGCTAGTGTGATTGTTGAGAAATTATTCAATAAGTTGACAAAATCACCTTAATATGTCAATATGAATTACTAGCATTTGAGATTTTCTCTCTGCAATCAACATGTGGACACCAATTTGCTGTTTGTTTACTGGATTTCTGACCTGGATTGGATATGTATGTATTGTGTTGGGTTTCACATATTCAGTGTTTAGTACAATAAAACTTGTTCGATGTCACCGTATTTTGAACAGTAATTTTAAGACCGAACGTAGAAAATTATTTCAAATTTAAAATAAATAATTCAAATTTAGTTATTTGTTGCCTAGATTATGTTGTAAACAAATTTAAATCATTGATTTTAAATTATAGATAAATTTTTAGAAATATTTTTTGAGTTTGTAGTATTATTGTATTTTGAAAAAATAGTTTATTTTTTTTATAAAAAAAAATAATTTGATCATTTATTAAAAATAAGTGTATTTTTAGTAAAAAAATATTTATAAAAATAAAAATTTTAATATTATAAAAATATTTAAAGAAAGAAAGGTAAAATGGAGTAAAGTTTTTGATAACCAATTTTAATTGTAAAATTTTTGAAATAAATGTATCTCAATCGTAAATAGAGGGGAGAAAACATATTTTTTTAGATAAAGGGGAGAAAATATATTTGTTTAGAATAAATCTTGACCATAAATTTATACTAAAAATGTATTTTAACCGTTGGATGAAATACCACGTAGAACATTTTATAAAATTCTATCAATTTTATTGTATAAATATAGACCTACTTGGACTAGCTTTTAAGCTATTTTTTTATATATAAAAAAAATCTGCTTTTAAGCTGCATTGTTGTTTTAAAAAAAATTAATTAACTCTTTTTCATTTCTTAATTCAATAAAAAAATCAATACATATTCTAAACAGCTTAATTTTTTTCAAACAAAATTATTATAATATTCTTACATAAAAAGATTAATCCTACTTACAAAAACAAAAACAAAAAAAAATCGTATCAATATCTCAAACACTACAACTTAAGTCCTGATTGGCAACCTTTGATTTTTGGTAAAAAAACGCCAAAATATCAAAGTTGTCGTTTGACAAAAAAAAAGTCAAAAAATAAAAAAATAAAAAAATCAAATTAAAACACAAAATTTCAAAACATGCTATTCAAATTCTCACTATTTTTAAAATACAATAATGTTTCTTATTCGTAACTTATTTACTATCATTATCGATTATATATAATTGTTAATATCAAATATATTAAAGGGTAAAATTATCTATTTTAAACAAAAAACAAAAAAAATTAATTTTTTACCTAAACAACCAACTTAAAAAAAGTTAGCTTAAAAACTAAATTACCAAATAACCTATTTTGAATTAAATTTAACTTTTTAGCTAAAAATACAAAAAAATCAAAAAAAATTACTTTTAAACTAGTTTCCAATCGGCCCTTAAAAGCTAAAATAAGAACATTTTAGATATTTTAATAAAAAATAAAAAAACAAAAAAAACTACTACAAAAATTATCCCAAATAATTTAATTAATTTATTTATTTTTAAAAAAAATTAAATATTTTAAAATTTTAAACTTTTTAAACATCCAAAATAGGCACATAATATATCAGGAGACCTACTTTTTTGATATCCTGAGTTGTTTAGATGCAAAAGAGGCAATGTTTGAATTGTAATATCTGCTTTGGCTTTTTTTTTTTTCCCTTGTGTTTCAAAAATAATATTAATAATAAATTCTAAAAACAAATATTTTTTTCGTGGAAAGGGAAACTTCAGTGGTTTTTGAAAAAAATTAAATATATATTTGTTTGCCGGAAGGCCCGGAAAATATCTTGGCGGAGAATTGCAAGAAAAGTGATAGGATAGGTATAATCAAATTTACGTGGGGACAAATAAAAAATATATATTTTACTTCTATTTTAAATATTCATATTTATCATAAATGGGCTATATTAATTTAATTTATATCAATTTTTATATTCGATAATATTTTATATCGGTTATTTAATTTCCGAACAAACAAATGAGCTCTAAGATTAGTGCCATAAGGTGGGTTGAACGAACTCTCTAGACTGAAACACTAGCAGCAAAGGCCTCAATTGAAATAATTACTTGTTTATTTATTTTATTTGATTTTTTTTTATTTTTAATTAAAAAAAATTCTGTTTAGTTTTTTTTTTTATTACGAGAGGAAGAGAGTGTCGGAGTTTAAACCCTAATTAGGTGAGACCCTTTGAAGCACCGAGACAAGTAAAATTAAAAACTTGATTTCTCTCAACGAGACGAGTCGTAAAATTAAAACTTGATCAAAATAATAAAAAAATTTTAAAAAGACAAAAATAAGTAAAAATAAGTCAATAAGTCAAATATTATGTTACTTATCTTTTACTTTAGTAAATTTTTTTATCTTTCGATTAAAATATTTTATTTTTTTAATTCATCTCATCGAGATAATTTAAAAAAATTAAAAAAATTAGCTAAAATATAAAATTAAAAGATTTAAAAATGCAAAAATTATAAGCAAAATTAAAGTGATGTGTATAAATAAGATTTATCGTGGATATAACCTACATCATACTAACTTTCAATTTGAATCATACACGTGATTTTATCTTGATTTTATTTAAATAAATTTAAACCATATATTTGTGTGGAGTACACATTAAAAGTGGTGAGATCTACACAAATGTGTAACGCATATTTGTTTGAGGCAATACACTATTAGATATGAAATAACTATTCTCAAAAAGACTTCATTTGCTAATTCAGTTTAAAGTTAAATAAGAAAACTAATTTAAAAGTTACTTTAAAATGTTAGTATAAAAATAAAAATATTACTTTTAAATATTAAAATTCTAAACAAAAAGATTTAAACTGAATTTTAAGTTATAATCAGAAGAAGCCGAAATAGATTTTAAGCACTTTTCAAAATACGATTTTCCTAGTAACATAGAGGTAACCACACAGGCTTCGTTTGGTAATATGATGTTATGTTAGGTTTTTATTTAAGGTCTCTTTAAACTAAATAAATTAAAAAGTTTATTTGGTAAATTATAGGTGTAATTTTAAGTCAAAAGACAATAAATCAAAAAACTTAGCTTAAAATGAATTTACGGCAAAAAATAAAATAAAAAAAAGCCAAAACAAAAAATAATGTTATAATTTTTAAAAAATTATTTTTACATAATTTTATATTCAATATAAATCTTATTTGATAAATATAATTTTTAATAAAAATAAATGTGTTTAATAAAAGTTATGATGTTTTTTAAAAATATATAAAACTATTTTATGTAAAAAATAAAAAGATTAAAAAGTTAAAAAAAATTTGGTTTCCAAACATAACTTTTTAGCCATTTTAGTTTACGATATTTAATCAATATAATTTATTAAATAAATAATTTACACACTAAAAATAATAAAATAAATAACCTAAATTATCAAAATAAATCTATTTTTAGTCCAAAACTGATTCAAATGGATCAGTCCAGTCCATCGACGATGAACGAGCCGTATCATAAACAAATTATTGTATCATGTTTCAAAATTTTTGTACATTAAGATTTTTAATGATTTAATAATTTACAATTCAGTAAAAAAAAAAACATAACTATTTTGAACAGATTCCCTCCCTAAGGTTATGGTAGACAATTTATTTGTTTAATAGTATATTTTGGGAGTTGGGAGATGAATGGATTATCGATTAAGCATTGGATGTCTACTGCCCTTATCTCGGAAGCAAGCGTCCCAACTCACAGCATAGTTATTGTGAGTCCTTTTTACATTTTAAGTAAAATTTTATAATTTAATTAAAATTATTTATTATTTTATATTTGATAAATAATTAATTTTTATAAAAAAACTGGATTAATTAGACATCGTTATTCATATGATAGGTACACATTCATCTTACATTTTATTCTCAAAATTCTATAAATCGGTTATTTCATTTGAAAACATATATGTTTTGATCATATGAATAATGATATCCGATTAACTTAATTTTTTATAAAAATTAACTGCTCATTAAATATAAAATAATAAATAATTTCAATTAAATTATAAAAATTCACTTAAAATGTAAATTTTTAAGTGAATTAGGTCACAGCAGCACATTTTCTCCGCTTATCTCCATTGACTGACATAAGGAATCTTTTTTAATTCTCCCCTGAGAGGAGCCGGAGTTCGCTGGCGACGGCGACGACAGAGTGGGAGGAGGTGGCGACGGCAAGGGTGTAGTGTGCGTCGGGGAGTGTGGTGTTGGGAGGGGCATGCTTCAATTTTTTTTAAATGGGGTTGATATATATATATATATATATATCTCTCTTTCTCTCTCTTCTCTTTTTCTCCTTAAACAATGCCAGTAGGCGTTGTTTAGCATTCTCCTTTAAATAAACCAACGATTGTTTCTTTCTGGATCAATGTCATGAAATACTTTTAGGATATATTTGTTTTGAGGGATACAAATATTGAATTAAATTAATAATTTTATAGCTTATGTTTGGTTGTAATAAATGAGCTTGGATACACTATCTAGGACGGATTGTGAATTCCATAAACATAGGATAATTCTATCCTAGGGGGAAGTGTGGGATTGATAATCCGAAGTTAAAGATTAATATCAAATGTCAATTGTACCCTACCTAAAACTGTCGGGACATGTTTGTAATGCCTGTTCTCTGTTGAGAGAAGGCTACTCGAGAGAGAGAATCAGGTAGGGTTTTGCCAATGCCAAAGGCCTCCCAACAACGCTAGCGGCTCCACCGCCGTGCCAGCACCATTCCATCGCCGTGCCACCACCGTTCCTCCGTCGGTCCTCTCTCGGTAAAAAAAAAGGTTGGATCATAAATATACATTTCATTTTCGATTTTGATTTCCATTTTCGATTTCGATTATCCTATTCAATCTCGGTTTCATTTTTTGATCTTTTTTTATTTCGACTCTCCTCCTTGATTTCCTTGTGTTGCTGGTTTGGAAATATCTGTTCACAAATTCACTTTTCTGTTTCACTTGCATTCTTGAATATTTGGATTGTGCTATTATTTGTTCACATATTTACTTTTTTGTTGTCCCATTAAGCTCATTCTGATGATGTGCTACTTTTGCAGTTCATGTTTAGCTACTTATAATATGTAAATGCTTTTGAAAATATATGCTTATTACTGATGCTTTTAGCCTGCTACAAGTTAGGGGAAGTGTTTTTAACTAATTCTCATCTTTATCGTTTAATTAAATCTTGTTTTGGTGTAATTGAATTTTACGTTGTTCAATATTGTTGGGTGTTACTGTTATTTGGCCATAAGGTTTGCTTTTTAATTTGTAATGTCTCATGAAATAATTAAATATGAAAATGAATAATACGAGGGATTAACAATACATTTGATATATTATCTTAAGATTATTAATAAGGGAATACTAAATACATTCTAATCTTTTTTTTTCAAAACAAACATGTCCTTGGAGTTCAAAGAGTAAATATGATAGTTTTACATGAGTTTCATGGGTCATCAACATGGGCTTAACTTTTAAGTCACTTTAGGAAAAAAAAAAAAATATTTGAGTGATTAGGATCAACACTTGAGTCTCAGGAAAAATAGCACAAATAGAAGGTGGCATGTAAGAATAGTTACAGTTAAAAATTCAGACTAAAATCAAGCAATCTTAAAAATCACTATTGGAGTGTTTGGGCAGATTGGTAAAGGCGTACATGAGCATGCAGTTAGAGAGTAGTTTTAGGAAACAAATCTCAATAAAAGAAGATTTTAGAGGGGGAGAAAAAAAAAGATGAATACAGATTGCTCTTTCTAACATCTCAAGAGAAGGAAAGGAGAAATAGGATATATATATATATATATATATTTTTAAGGAAGATCAAGAGGGGGAAGATACATGCGTATAACTTAAATTCCTACCTTAAACATTGAGAAATGAAGGTGAAAAAGATGGAATGGATGGTGGAGATGAACTCCTTTGAAAAGATGAAGCCTCTGTCCTTGATCCTTCGAGCATCTTCCTATTTTTTCTTCATTTTTTTCTTTATTCTTCCTTTGTTCTTATCTTTCCAACCACTCTAGAGCTCCTCAAGCCTCACACATTCCGTGCTTAGGAGTGGGGACGATATGAATTTGCTTAATATAAATGCTCAAAGTGAGTGGAAGTGATGATTCGAAAGATACCAAAAATTTTGAAACAAAGTGCCAAGTGTCTAAGACCATGTGCTTCTTTACAAGACTTGACCTTTGGCTATTCGCGTACTCAAAAAAAGGAAAAAAAATTAAAGGTCTTGGGTTGAATGAGCGAAATGATGAAGAGAAGAGGAAAGCTATATGGTTGAATACTAATTTATAATGGCTTTAATTTGACTATTTAATTATATAGAAGGGGCATTATAAGAATAGGTATACACCAACACAAGCATAAAAGTAAGCTTAAATTTGAAGTTGGGTCCTTTTTATGTTGAATTAGTAAGATAATTAAAATATGGTGGGCATCCCATATTTATTTATACAATGACATTAATTTCATACTATAATAAATATATACTTAAAGATGGCATGGTCAGAAATTTGAAGTAGGGTCCTTTATTATTATTAATATTATTATTATTATTATTATTATAATTATTATAGCTAAACTAGTTTTATAAAATCTGATTTTTATAAATTAAATATACAAATAAGGTCTTATTTGGATTAAATGAAGAAAAAAAAAGTTAGATAAAAAGCTTTTTGTTGGCTTTTGTTTCAAGAATTGGATTAATACCTCAAAGTTTTGGGATGAGAAATGAATGGTTGGCCCAATTAAAATTTTTGATTAGTTACAGTTTTCTTAAGGTCCATGGAATACTCGGGCTAAAGTCAAACATAAAACCAAACAAGTTAAAGCGCATTTAGAATAATTAAATACATAAAAACATAGTTATTTATTTTTATTTGTTTTAATTCAAATTACCAGGTTACTACACTCTATGTGTGTGTTGTTAAAATCGAATTTAATAATCTTATTTTTGACAAATTTTGAATCAAAATAAATTTGGGATTTATACGTCTTTTGAGTTGGGTTCGGGTGCTACGCGTTCTCCTCTGCAAGGAAATGAATGACGTATATTCATTTGCTCAAATCCGATAAAAGGTAAATAAGAAATCGATATTTAAAGTCATCGCTTGAACATGAATTTTGTTGGATTTTTTCTATGTCACATTAGAAGTTTATGAGGAACTTAATGGATATATATAAGTAAAAGTTGGACTAAGAGGAGGGTCCCTTAGGGGTACCCAGTTTTGTGGACGGGAGATGACCTACCTAATGGTGGGTTTGACCCATTTCACACACACGCCCGATCAGATCCGAGTAGCTTATATATATTTTTAAAAAATTTATATGAATTCTTATTTAAATAAAATTTTTAAAATTTGAATTTAAAATTCGTTATTGTTAACCCAACGGGTTAAAATCCCAACGGTCAAATTTTCAGAATGATGCGCTCGCGAGGCGCTTGCAGAGCGCTCAAGCGCCACAAGACCAGAATGGTGCCCTCACTAGGAGCTCGCTGACCGCTCGTGCGCTTCCCTTCCAGTGTTGAGTGCTTGCAAGGCGTCGCTGAGCGCTTGAGTGCCAGTGTTCACAATCTATCAACTGGTGGAGAATGGAGAACAACTTTTTATGGAAAATTCTTCGACTTCCAAGATTGAAGGCCTAGGAAAGGTGATTTTGAAGATAACGTTTGGCAAGAAATTGACACTCAATGATGTACTCCATGTCCCGAATATCTGGAAGAACTTAGTGTCTGGGTTATTATTGAATAAGAGGGGTTTCAGGCTTGTATTTGAGTCAGACAAAGTTATACTCACCAAGAGTGGGATGTTTGTGGGAAAATGGTATGTGAGTAATGGACTTTTCAAATTCAATGTAATGATTGTATTTCTTACAAGTAATAATAAGATAACTACATTTTCTACTTATATGTTTGAGTTATCTAATGTGTGGCATGGTAGGTTAGGTCATTTATCTATGATACGTTACGTAGGTTGGTTAACAATGATTATGTGCCTAAATTTCACATTGATCCAAATCATAAATGTAAAATTTGTGTGGAAGCAAAACTTGCTAAATTGCCTTTTCATTCAATTGAAAGGAGTACCGAACTTCTAGAATTAATCCATAGTTATATTTATGACTTAAAATTTGTGTAAACTAAAGGTGGTAAAAAGTATTTTATTATTTTTATAGATGATTGCACAAGATATTGTTATCTTTACTCATTGAGAAGTAAAGATGAGGCATTATCCATGTTTATACAGTATAAGAATAAAATTGAGAATCAACTTGACAAGAAAATAAAGATTTTTCGAAGTGATAGAGGTGGTGAATATAAATTACCTTTTGGTGAGTTCTGTTCAGAACATGGTATTATACACCAAACTACGGCACCTTATTCATCTCGGCAAAATGGTGTTGTTGAACGGAAAAATCGAACCTTAAAGGAAATGATGAATGCCATGTTGATAAGTTCTGATTTACCTCATAACTTGTGGGCAGAAGCTTTGCTTTTTGAAAATTATATTCTCAACAAGTTGTCCTACAAGAAAACAAATAAAATGTCATATGAATTGTGGAAGGGTCGTAAACCTTGTTACAAATACTTAAAAGTGTGAGGGTGCTTGGATAAGGTGGCGGTCCCTATTCCTAAAAGAACAAAAATAGGACAAAAAATCGTTGACTGTATATTTATTAGATATACGAATAATAGCAGTACATATCGATTTCTGATACATAAGTCAGAAATTGAGGAAACGCGTGGTTTTTTGAAAATATTTTTTCGTATAATTTTACACGAGAATTAAATCCTCTTAAAATGACTTATAACACTGCAACGGACAATAATTAAGACCAAGAAGGAAATAAAGATGAATCCAGACGCAGTAAAAGGGTTAGGACTTCAAAATTCTTTGGTCCGAATTTTCTAACTTATTTGTTAAAAAATGAACCCCGAAGCTTTCAGGAAGCTATGTCCACACCCGAATCACCTTATTGGAAGAAGGCTGTCAATAGTGAAATTGAATGCATCATGCAAAATCATACTTAAGAGCTTGTGGAGCTTCCACCGGGTAATAAATCTCTGGGATGTAAATGAATATTCAAGAGAAAAATAAAAGTAGATGGTTCAATAGACCGATATAAAGTAAGACTTGTTATCAAATGATACAAGCAGAAGGAATGAGTGGACTATTTTGATACATATTCTTCGGTTACAAGGATAACATCAATAAGGATGTTTATTGCTATAGCAGGCTTGTACAATCTTGAGATACATTAGATGGATGTTAAAACTGCTTTTCTAAATGGAGAATTGAATAAGAAAATATATATGGAACAACCGAGAGGTTTTGTGGTTCCAAAGAAAGAAAGGCAAGTGTGTAGGCTTGTTAGATCCTTGTACGTTCTCAAGCAAGCTCCAAAATAATGGTATAAAAATTTTGACAACGTAATGATGTCAAATGGATTAAGAATAAATGAATGTGACAAATGTGACTATTTCAAAGACACAGAAAAAAATATATCATTGTGTGTCTCTATGTTGACGATATACTTATTATTGGTAGTAATCAAGATATGATTAAAACTAGTAAGAGTATGTTAAACAGTAAGTTTGACATGAAAGATTTGAGTGTTGCGAATGTTATACTAAGAATTAAAATTTCTAGAACATCTGAAGGATATGTGTTATCTCAATCACATTATATTGAGAAGATTCTTGAAAAATTTAAGAAATATGACAATTATCCAGCGAGAACACCTATAAACTTAAATCTCCATTTATCGAAGAATACAGGAGATGGCATATCTCAACTAGAGTATTCCCGGATAATTGGCAACTTACTATACGTGACTAATTGTACTCGTCCGGACATTGCGTGTGTTGTCAATAAATTGAGTAGATACACGAGTAACCCATGAATAGATCACTGGACGACAATAGTTAGGGTATTAAGATATTTGAAATACACCCTTAACTATGGATTGGACTATACAAGATACTTAAACGTAGTAGAAGAGTTCTGCAACGCGAATTGGATATCTGATATTAAAGACTCAAAATTCACGAATGGATATGTCTTTACTTTGGCTGGTGCAGCAGTGTATTGAAAATCTTTCAAGCAAACGTGTATCGCTAGATCCACAATGGAAGTTGAGTTTATTGCTTTAGATAAAGCAGGGAAAGAAGCAGAGTGGCTTCGTTAGTTCCTAGAGGACATTCTAATGTGAAAAAAACCTGTGCCGTCAATTTGTATTTATTGCGATTGCCAATCGGCAATTGGAAGGGCACATAGTAATATGTATAATGGTAAATCTCGACATATTCGTTGAAGACACAATACCATAAAACAACTTCTCTCTAATGGAGTTATCACAATAGACTATGTAAAGTCGAAGGATAACATCGCGGATCCACTAACTAAAGGTTTAGCTAGAGAGCAAGTTAATCAATCATCGAGGGGAATGGGTTTAAAACCTATAACTTATAGAGTTGTCATAACGGACACCCAATCTAGCTGACTGGAGATCCTAAAATTTAGGTTCAAATGAAAAACAAAGTTGTGAATAACTCAAGAGGATCACAACGGAGGTAATCCTTTCTCCCCATTTCTATGATAACACTGTGGCACATGCAGCGAGTTTAGGATAAGCTAAGTTTTTAATGATTCTTATATCTTGAAAATTCAAGGGGGTATTGCAGGATACTTTTAATAAGAAAATCACATATGTAAGTGTGAACTTGGACGGTTCAATGAGAATTATAAGGCTGAATTCTCTAGAGCACTCATGAAAATCAGGTTGTTCAGGACCAAAATGAACACAACCATGATAACCAAATGGTGTTAGGAAATATCCTGTGTGATTTTCTGTTGTCTTGGTTTATACAAATGACTGAACAGTTCAAAACATCATATTCACTGATTAACTAGTAAATCTGATAGACTTTCACAAGGAAAGATTCAAAACCACAACCAACCTATCTCTATGCAGGAGATTTCTGCTTGTACTCTCTATTGTGTGTTTTCATTTGCATATGCATTGATTTTATAGCCATTTTTCATTCATGTGGGGGATTGTTAAAATTGAATTTAATAATCTTATTTTTGACAAACATGTTGAGCCAAAATAAATGTGGGATCCATACGTCTTTTGAGTTCGGTTCAGGGTGCTACACGTTCTCCTTCGTGAGGAGATGAACGACGTATATTCATTTGCTCAAATTCGATAAGAGGTGAATGAGAAATCGATGTTTAAAGTCATCGCTTGAACATGAATTTTGTTGGGTTTTATGAAAGTGTGGAACTTCTATCCCATATTGAAAGTTCATGAGGAACTTAGAGGTTATATATAAGCTAATGTTGGACTAATAGAGAGGTCCCTTGGGGGTACCCAGTTTTGTGGACGGGAGAAGACCTACCTAACGATGGGTTCGACCCATTTCATACACAAGCGCATGGGCGCCGCAGTCGCCGTTCAGTAAAGCCGAGCTGACCCCAGCCGAGCTCGAGCTTGGGCTTGGGCTTAGGTTGTGGGTCATGGGTCGTGGGTCGACCCGATCCGAGTAGTTTATATATTTTTAAAAAAAATTTATTTAAATTTTTATTTAAATAACATTTTTAAAATTCGTTACTGTTAACCCAACGGGTCAAAAGCCCAACAGTCAAATTTTCAGAATGGTGCGCTCGCGAGGCGCTTGCGGAGCGTTCAAGCGCCACAAGACCAAAATGGTGCACTCGCTAGGCGCTTGCTAAGCGCTCGAGCGCTTCCCTTCCAGTGTTGAGCGCTCACAAAGTGCTCGTTGAGCGCTTGAGTGCTAGAGGCTCCCCTGAACTCCAGAATAGGGCGCTCACAGAGCGCTTGAGTGCTGACGACGAACAGTTGCACCTGTCCTGAACAGGTACAGTGACTTTTGCGAAAAGTCACATCAGTGGCTATAAAAACTCATTCTCATGCACGTTTTTGGCATCCTATTTTTCCTTCATACATTGCATACAAAGTGCGTTCATATTCTAAGAGTCGGAGAATACAAAACACTAACGGTTCGTTGTATCCGAATATTTGAGTGCTTTTTACTGGTGTTAATCTTTGTATATGAGAGATGTTCATGAAACCTATTAGTACCTGTGTGGGGGACGAATCTATCTTAAGGAAATAGCGTGCAACGCTAGTCTCGATCATTTACAATTATTAGTTTTGCGATTGTTTGTAAGAATTTAATTTCAGTTTCTGTTTGGTTATTACAGTTTAGTATTGAATTTTTATTTGTTTTCAAATCAATATTTTGACCGACATGTGTATATATGTATATATACATGTACTTTAGCAGCTTATTAATCTTGCCTTTTCTGCTTTTTTTTTATATTTCTTTTACCGTAACTATTGAGAAAATAATTAAACATCTATAATGGAAATAAAACTAATTTTTGTTTCTCCTTTTGTACGATGAAATGATATCAAATAGAGAAATATAATAATAAAGAGTAATTAATCGTAAGACACCAAGAAATAATATTCTTAAGTAGCACATGCATTCATTATTTTACACTGAGGTGAAATTCCAAATCAATAAACTAAAACAAAATACTTAGAACTTAAGGCAGGCCAACCATGAAGATTTTGAGATTCAAAACGAATTTGCGAATAAGATCTCAATTAATTTTAAGATAAATTTTAAAAATTAATTATAAAAATTTAAGTAGACAAAATATTTTTGTAATTATATTTTAACAAAATTTAATTTATATAAAAAAATTAAATACAACATAATAATACATCAAGCTTCTAACTTATGAGTTATAACTTTTTTAACAGTAAAATATTTTCTTGGTTCTCTCATAATAGAGCTTATTGAATAAAATTTTCTAGATTCTTTCATTTTGTGTTTGACTAGATTTAGTAAAAATATAAGCAATGTTGTGGGATCAAAAAGTTATGATTTAAGTATATTTTAATTATAACTTTTGTTTTTTTATTTTATTTGTATTATTTAGCTTTTTAAATGTTTGAATTAATTTAAAATTATAAAAAATTTCTGGGTGACTTAAAATTACTTTGGAACATTGTTACAATTTATTTCATTCTCTTTTTTTTTTTAACAAAATATAAGTAAAAGGACTTAAATTTGATACCAAAGAAATACAAATAACATTAACTAGCATTTGTGATCCATGTAAGATCATCAATATGAAATAATTTTAAATATAGCTATACTAAATTTAAATCTAAATAAAACCTTAAATTTTAGCAAAAAATCAAAATTCCTAGGCGGTGGCTTTACTTGCCTTATTTCACGGCTGGCCTTGACTCACCGATCAATGACCGACACCAATTGATGACAAGAACCAAGTATTAAAAATACACGCCTGAAATTTTACGGCGCTCGGGTTTTGTTTACCCTCAAGATCAATACACAACAAAATTTAAAAAAAAAACTTATTTTTTTTTCTTTCTCCAAATGTTCTCTGTTGCCGCCTGTTCTATTCCACCTAATGGATTTGAGACACTGGGGGTTTTATATAGGCAAATACTTTAATGGCTCTTACAAAAACTAATGAATCCTAAAAAAATATAGAGTTTCTAAAATAATTATTTATTGCCTTTTTTTAACTTTTTAATTTCTTTTGTTGATTATATCCAACTTAAATATGATGATGATTATTAATATTATTATTTTAAATAATAATATTAAGTTATTTTAATTTTATATTATCTTATTTTATTTTTAATAAAATAATTATTTAAATCTTGAAATGTTGCAGAAAATATTGCATCATATTAATCACCGATGGCATCTTTCTTTTTTTTTCCTAAGTAATTTTTAGATTCAGCTAAAAGAGTACAAGATAAATCTTGAATTCACGAGTCGTTAAACGAAATTCGAGCACATATTTTTCTTAGAACATGTACTCTGATACAATAGTCCTGTTTGGGCTAAATTTTATTAAATTTTATAATTTTTGTTTATTTTTGTTTTTTATAAATATTTTTTATATTTTGACTAAAAATTTTTACTTTTCTAAATTATCTTGATGAGATAAACAAAAAAATTTAACTAAAAACAAAAATAAACAACATAAAATTTGACTCATTGATTTATTTTGATTTATTTCTCTTTTATCAACTTTCTATATTTTTTAACCAAAAACCGGATCATCTCTCATCGAAGTTGAAAAATATAATAATTTTATTAAATAATAAAAATATTCACAAAAAATAAAAATAAACCAAATAAAATAAATAAATAAATAATTATTCCAAACATGGCCAATGTGAATGTTCAGTGTAGTTGAAATTATGAATTTTTAGTTTATAGTTAAAAATATGATTTATGATTTTAAATATAAAGTGTAAATATTTTTTCAAATTTTCAATTCCTCTGCATGAGTGAAATAAAAAAGAGTAAATTTATCTATTAAAATATCAAAAATCAAATAAAAATATTAATTTTTAAAATATTTTATTTAAACTTCTATTTCATACTAAAAATAATAATATCTATACTTGATAACTTATTTACTGTTGAATACAAATTATATATAATTATCATAATTACCCATATAAAAGAAACAATTCAATGCTTGTGTGAATCCATCCATTTTTAGGTTCAAAATAGGTGAATTTGAACAAAAAGTAAAAAGAATAAATTTTATTAATTAATTAATTTAAAAAATGCTAACTTATAAGTTAATTTACACTTTAAATTCAATTTAAAATTTTAATTAAAATAAAAAATAAAAAAATATTTTAAAAAATAAATTTTAAACTAGCTCCAAATCAAACTCTAAATAAAAATCAAAATAAAAACTCAACTTATATTGTAAGTGTAATAGTAGCAACGTATAGGGAAACAAAGCACATGCCAGATGTCTCAAGTGAGCGGACGTGGAAAGGTGCTGTGATGTGAAAGCAGCTGTGCTTTTTTTTTTTTAGTTTTCGAATATGTTTTTACTATTGAATTCGTTGGTTAAGTAAAGTTTGTGAAGTTGATTTTTATTTAAAAATTTAGATTAATTTAAAATTTATAATTATGTGATTGAATAATATTTATTTAATAATTTATTTAAAATTATAATTTTTATTTATTTAATTATAAATTAATATTATGTGATTATTTAACTATAAATATTAAATTAATTTAAATTTTTATATAAATAATAAATTCGACGAACTTTATGTAATAAACAAATTTAATAATAAAAATACATTTAAAAATTAAATTTAAACAAAAGTATAACATGGTGTTGTGCTGTTGGCCCGTTCCCATCAAGTTAGACTCATAAGTAAGGAAAAGTATTGAATATTTTACAGTAACATGTGATATTATTTATATAATATTTTTTAATAAATAAAAAGATATAATACATAATAAATTGATTATTTTTATTTTTTACTTATTTAACAAAAATAAACTAATATTGTATCACGCAAAATATTTTATGCTACATAATTAAATAAAAATATTATATAAATAATATCACATTCAGATATGAAAATACGAAATAATTAATCCACAAGTAAGGGGTCACCATGCACTAATCCACATGAAATCACATGATTAAGTATGCAAGCCAGCACAAATGATTGTTCATTTTCTGTCAATTAATTATTAAAATGCCCATTATTCTACCAAACCATTAATGCCCTTAATACACCTTTCCCTCTTTTAGAAGTCTAAGTTTTAAATTAAGGAATCCAGATCTATCTCAAACCACAAGCATTTTTTTTTCTTTTTTTCATTTGTAAACATGTGCCAAAACACAATCAATGGGGAGTTTCCGGTCATAATTCAATTAATTGGAGGCTATTTTTGCCAATTCATAAAAAAAATATGTATTATTTTAAATATACTCCAAATAAAAATACAACATGTCTCAACACGAATTGTTACCATCACTTATCACTACTAGCGAGGCCTCTCTCATCCCTTCTGCCACTTGGCCTTTTTCTGCCTTATATTTTAGGCGTCATTTTTTTTATGCTTAGTCGCCTAACATCGTTGCCCATTCTTTTTTTTTTTTCATAGTAATTTGATTACGAACAATGAATGCTACACAACATTAATCATTACATATCTACAAATATGATAAACTCCACACAAACACTTCCTATAAAATTTACTATACTTATGAGTATAAAGTGATTTATGAAATATAATATAAACTACTTTTAAAGTTTTCATTTTCACAACCACCACTTTCCTCCCTTCCCCTTGTACAAGCCTCTCCATTCCCTTCATCTCTACATAGCTACATCCTCCCTCTCTTGCACTTTTTTTTGCTATGCACCACCCTTCTTTCTCTCCTCCTCCTTTTTTTTTTTTTTGATTGCCTTTGCTACTATCAAATCTCTTTATCCTTTTTCTACAATCTTTTCTTTCTCTTTCCTTTTCATTTGTAAGCATCACTAGGATTTCAGATCGCTTTTTGCTATCTCTTTTTTGGAGGTGTTTGGCAAAACTACTGATAATAGTTATAAATTTTACCGAACGCTTACAACTTTTGTTACAAATTATGATTATTTTTTTTATTTCAACTATAAATTATAATATTTACAAAATACTCACACCTTTTATTAAAAATTACAATCTATAAATTACTAATTTTAGTAATACCAAACACCACCAAACTTCATTCTCACCCTCATGTTGCTCTCTCTCCATCTTCATCCTCATGTTGCTCACTTTCTCCCTCCTTCTAAACTCCATTCTCTCCCTCATTTCATTTTGTTGGAATTTAAATACTAATTTTTGAACACGAACAAAATCAAAAACCATTGCATACATTAAAAGAAAAATCACACAAAAATTTATGTGGTTCGGCACAACCTGCCTACGTCTACGGGTGTAAGAGATAATCAACTATAACTGTAGATTGTACGATCCCAAGATCAAAAATATCTCAAAATCCGACACTGACAACCTGAGCCCCTGAAACAAATCTCGTTTCCATGCTCAAATGTTACTCCCGTGTTCATAGTATTTTTTCATCTCTTCCTACATCTCTACTCTCTTGATTACAATCCACAGAAAATAACTAGAATTATAGAGTTCTATTTATATGTCACCTCTAAAACTCTAACCTCCATATAATTATAAAATCATACATATATTAGTCTTCTTATGGATTTATGACTCCAGTCCAGCCCAAATATATATAAATAGTATACTAATTATATGGGTCCACAAAATACAAGATATACACCAAACAATTTCCACCTTAACTTGAATTATGTAAATCACCCTGAAGAAAATCGATGTCAGTGTCGATTCTGCCATCGTCGTTAAACCAGCACACTCAAACCAACATGACCTGCACCTCTACACCGAGATGCCCGATACCTATTCGTCGAGGTGTCTTGATTGCTAATCATCCATCGAATCAAAAAATTATAATCTGACTTGACTCCACCTACAACTAAAATCCTAGTTGCATCCATTAATGATTAGTCATCCGTCATGGATTGAACCAGAATGCTCCCGATTACTACTGATCACCGCAATCAATCCTGATCGCCTCCGATCAAGCCATATTTTGAGCCAAATCTGTCCAATCTTACCAAATTATTCAGAATTTGATAATTCTGACCGTACCGATGAATCTGTAGTGCCGAAAAATTTTAGGAGACACATTCGTCTTAAATCATTTTGTTATATATACGAACCGATATTAAAAATAATACATGTGCTCCAATCTTCCACCTTGATTTCGAATCTTCAACCATCGACTCTGATACCACTTGTTGGAATTTAAATACCAATCTCCGAAGGTGAACAAAAACAAAGACTATTGTACACATAAAAAGAAAAATCACACAAGAATTTACATGATTCGGGACAACCTACATGCGTTCACAGGTGTAAGAGATAATCAACTATAACTGTAGAATGTATAATTTTAAGATAAAAAATACCCCAAAATTCGGCACCCACAACCCGAGCCCCTAAAACAAACTCCGTTTTTCTGCTCAAAGGTTACTCTAGCTTCTCCTGTATTTTTTCATCTCTCAGTACATCTCTACTCCCTTAATTTACTCTCCATACGAAATAATTAAAATTATAGAGTTCTATTTATAGGCCAATTCTAAAATCCTAGTTCCTATATAATTATAAAATCCTACATGTATTAAACTCTTTATGAATTTATGATTCTAACTCAGCCCAAATACATATAAATAAAATATTAATTATATAAATTCACAGAATACAAGACATATACCCAACACATTTGAAGCCTAAACCTTAGCATATACATATAACTTATACCATGTTATAAAATGCACACAAGTCCTATTCATGACTCCTCTTTCAAAATAAAAATTTCAAGTGTTGTATATCATTTGAGCATTTTTTTATTCAATATTTTTTTTTACAATAAATTAAAGATTGCACTCATATAGCATGGCCACAAAAGCTACTACATATATTTGGAGAGAATGTGGTAGAGAGAAAACACGAAGTTAAAATTATGAGTGAGAATTTTTGACACGATACGTTAATACGATTTAAATTCTTTACGAAATTATAGGCTCGGTTATTTTTTGACACGAATTTAAAAATGATGCGACCTAATAATACGTTTAGTAAACATATTGGGTTACTGTTGAACCCGCATAACTCAAAAATAACCTATATAATCCGATTAATTTGTTTGTTAATTATTTTTCAACAACTGTTTGGACTTTTGAGTTCTTCATGTATGTATTCATGTTATTTTTTTATCAAACTATTTAAAGAATTTTTACAAATTATTTAGAATTTTTTTATTTATTATAATTTACGTGATTATATGATTAAAATATGTATAAAATTTAAAATATAAATTTATTATTAAATAGATTGTAAATACGTTAATACTTTTATAAGTAAATAGGGTTAGTATTATGATAAATAAAATTAGTTTCTAAAATAAATCTACTTATAACAGGATACGACAGTTAGTGGCTAGTGGAGGTGGGGGAGGGCTGGAATGGATGGTGTGGGAAAGGCTAGGTCTAGGGCATTCAAAGGAGGTAGTAGCCGGCAGGTAAAAACTAAGGAAGGTGGATGCGGAGAGAAGTAGAGATATTAGTAAAGAAGAGAAACTTTGGAATATTGCAAATTTATGGTTGTTTTTTCATTTTTGTTTAGGACTATTTTTAAACAAAATTTGAATTTTTTTTTTACATAAATGTGTTTGGTTTGTATTTTTTGAAAATCTTAATTTTAATTTTTAATTTTTTTAAAGAAATAATAATTATTTTTAGTATATTGTACTTAGGCCCTGTGTGAACTAAATTTTGAAAATATTACTTTTCTAAAAATATTGTATTTTTTGGTTAAAAATTTTTACTTTTTCAAGTCGTGATGAGATGAACTAATAAATTTTAAAAATTAATTAAAAAATAAATAAATAACATAAAACTTGACTTATTATATTAGCTCATCTTGGCTTATTTTTTATCTTTTGATCAATAATTTTCAAGTCAGGAGAAATTAAAAAGTATAATATATAGTTTGATTAAATAATGACAAGATTTACTAAAATTAAAGATAAATAATATAAAATAAATAATTAAACAATTATCACAAACCGAACGTTATTGTCCAAAGGCTTCATTATTTGTTCTTATAATTTAGATAGAATTAAACAAAACTAAAACTAAGCAATAATTTAAAACAAAATCGCTCTAAAACAAATGATAAACAATATTAAGGATTTTGGATTTTTTTTTAAAGTGGGTCCTATGCATATAATGAATTTAGGCCCTGTTTGGGCTAAGTTGTTTTCATTTTTTTTTATTTTTGTTTTTTTGATTTTTTTTTATTTTTCGAACCGATGAGATAAAATGAAAAAATAAAAATATTTGATTGAATGATAAAAATGTTTTTACTAAAAACTAAAATAAGCAATATAAAACTTAATTTATTGGCTTATTTTGTCTTATTAATTTTCATCTTCTTTCAATTTTTTTTATATTTTGATCTTTTTTTATTTTTATTTTTTCAGTTCATCTCAATAGAAGGAGTCAAAAAATGTAATAATCTAACCAAACAATAAAAAAAAACTCATTAAAAATAAAAATAAATTAAATAAATAAACAATTATCCAAAACAGAGACTTAGTTACTTCTTATAACTACCAAGTACCGACATAACTAACTGTTTACATTACTCTTCATCTTCTTTATCTTCTTCTTCTTCTTCTTCTTCTTCTTCTTCACTCCTCACCAACACAAACTTAATTCTGCTTCATCTATGGCGAAACCAGAGAGCCCTAGCGAGATTCCTCGACTCATCACCTTCCTCTCCTCGCTCCTCCATCAAGTGGCCGAATCGAACGATCTCGACGACCGATTCAGCCGCTGGAAAATCTCGGCCTTCCACGGCCTCGCCAGGCCGACCATCTCGATTCAGAATTACCTGGAGAGGATCTTCAGGTATGCGAATTGTAGCCCCTCGTGCTTCGTCGTCGCCTTCGTCTATCTCGATCGGTTCGCGCAGAGCCAGCCCTCGGTGCCGATCAATTCCTTCAACGTTCATCGCTTGCTCATCACCAGCGTCATGGTTGCCGCCAAATTCATGGATGATCTGTAAGTTTTTGAGCTTCTGTGTTTTTTTTTTCGGTTTCGATGACTTGAGATTTGGAGATTGATGGGAAGGAGGATCTGAGATTCTCTGATTTGTTCTTCTCCGGTTTTGTTTTTACGTTCTTGAGATTGAAACCTTTTTGAGCAAACTCCAGATAAAGTTAGTTTGACAAAATTATTTTTAATAATTTTTATTTTTTGTTATTAAATTTAATTATAAATTAAAAAAATTTCTAAAATTTTTAATTTTTGTTATAATTTATAAATATTTTTTTATTTTAATTATAAATTATAATTTTTACTAAATATTCACCATTTCTGTTCAAAGTTATAACTATAACTAATACTTTAACAAATGTCAAATACCACCGTAATTTTGTTTAGGCTTTGGATGAGAAATAAAATGAATAAAAAAAATAAAAATTTAAATAAAAAATAAAAAATAATGATGAAAAAAATAAGTAATATATAATTTAGCTTATATTAACTTATTTTTATTTTATTTGATTTTTTTTGTATTTTGATAAAAAAAGGTCAAGAAAATATAATTGTTTAATCAAAAAATTAAAAAAATAAGACAAAAATAATAAAATTAAATAAACAAATAAACAATTATTCCACATTGGCTACGTTTGGGCTAATTTTTTTATTTTTTGCTTATTTTTTATATTTTTTGTGAATTTTTTTAATTTTTAATTAATTTTTTTATTTTTTTGAAACTTCTCAATAAAATAAACCAAGAAAGTAAAAAAAAATTGATAGAAAAATAAAAATAGTTCACTAAAAATAAAAATAAAAAACATAAAATTTAATTTATTAATTTATTTTAATTTATTTTTATCTTTATAAAATTATTTTCATATCTTGGTAAAAAAAATATTTTTTCAACTCATCTCTAAAAAAAAGAGTCAAAAATTATAATAAGTTAATTACCGATTAAAAAAGTTCACTAATAAAAATACGCAGCAATTATTCTAAAAAGAGCCTAATTTATTATTTTTATTGGCTTTCGTGTTTATATGGCTTTTTCGATTGTCGATTTAAAAAGAGCCTAATTTGACTTTTGACTTATCACCAGCTTATTTATTGAAGCTTCCAATCTGGGTCTGGTTTTCTGCATTATTTCCTCTGTTTTCTTGAAATTCTGCAGTTCTTTAAGGATCCGTTTGGGTTGAATGAAAAGGATGCTAAAAAATGAAAAGAAGAATTATTTTCTCAGTTGCATTTGTGTCATATGATTTTTCTTTTTTCCAAAAAAAAGGGAAATTGTATTTGCGTAAATTAACCTTGTTTATTTTAAAGAAAGATAACTTATTTAGTAATAAGTTGTAAAAAAGGAAGGATAAATTTGAAATTTCAATTATTTACAACAACTTTCTAACATTTTCATGCGTTTTTTTAATGTTAACAAAAGTTGAATTTACATGGATATATGAGTTGTACAAGAATTTTTATTTTTAAGCCTTGTCTATCACAATTTTTCTTCTTGCAAAACAAATATATGAAAAGTTTGTTTACTATTTTTTTTTCCTTCTCTTTCTATTTTTTTCCATCGTTCTCTTGTTAACCAAACACCACCCAAAGCTCGCTTGTACAACTTTGCTACATATATACCTTTTAAGGTTAATTTGAGAAGTTCACAAACATTGCATCTCGTATATGTACACACACACGCGCGTATATAGACACATATATGTTATATTTAGGCCTGTTTGGAATAAATTTTGAGATTTTTCCTTATTTTTTTCTGTTTTGGATTCTCTGTCTTTTAATTAAAAAAATTTATTCTTCCTTCTTGTCTGGATGCAAGAAATCAAATAAATATAATAATTTGAACAAATAATGAAAATATTTGCCAATTATTTTTAAAAAAAACTAAGCGAACTAAAATAACCAAATAAACTCTTGTCTGGCACCTTTAAAAAGCTGGTTTTTTAACAACAAAAAAGAATAAGTTTATAAGTCATAGTGTTTGGTATCTCTATAATGTCACTAACCTTTTTTTCAAGTAAAAAGTTTATACACATTCCAAAATTCTAACTTTTTTTAAGAATAAAATGATTATAATACTTTTAATTTAAAAATTACACTCTCCTCACAATAACTAAAAAAGTCATACTAATATTTCAAATACTATAACATAAAAATAAAAAATAATAGCATATATATTAGATATTTTAATAATAATAAATAAATAAAAACTACTATAAGAAATTACATCAAACAATCTAACTTGGCCCCGATTGGTAACTAACTTAAAAGTTAATTTTTTTTTTATTGTGTTTTTAAACTAAAAAACTAAGTTGGGTTCAAAGTAGATTGTTTAGTAATTTAACTTTTAAGTTAATTTTTTTCCAAATTTGTTATTTGGGTAAAAAGATTATTTTTTTGTTTTTTTTTTTCAAAATGGATAATTTTATCCTCCTATATATTTGATATTAACAATTATATATAATTGGTAGTGGTATAAATAAGTTATGAATAAAGAATATTATTGTATTTTAAAAGTGGTGGAGTTTGAATAGAATATTTTGAAAATTTGTGTTTTAATTTAACTTTTTTGACTTTCAACTTTTTTTTAAACGAGCAATTTTGGTTTTTTGACATTTTTAGCCAAAAAGCCAAAATTTTCAATCAAGGCCAAGTGTTTCTTTTTTAAAAAAAAATATTAAACATTTCAAAAGTTAAATTTTTTAAACTTACCAAATATGGCCTAAACTTTTAGCCCATGCTAATATATTTTCCTGTTCTGTAATTTTGAGAATTATCAGGAGCTACAATAATGCTTACTATGCAAAAGTTGGAGGAATCAGCACATTAGAAATGAACTTTCTTGAAGTGGATTTCCTATTTGGGTTATGCTTCCATTTAAATGTGACACCCACCACTTTCCACACTTACTATTCCCATTTCCAAAGGGAGATGTTGCTTCAGCCTCCTCTGAATTTATCTGAATCCTCCATGAATGTTGTTGGAAGTTCACAAAAGCTCCACTTGTGCTACAATAATGAAGATGAAGCCTCACACCAACAACAACAGCAACAGTTAACAGTTTAAGTTTTAATAATGCTCTAAATGTAGTTAGAAATAGAGGGCAACCGGTTATCTATCTCGAAAATTGTATTTCTCTTTATTTTAATACGTTAAAAATTGCCATATATGTTTCGGTGTTTTCGTTTTTCTTAAAAATTTTCAAATGATTCAACAAGTTTCAATACATTACAAAAGAATATATAATTATTGAAATAGAGAATTCCTACTTAAAATAAAGAAAGTCATTACTCATTACTCATCTCTTTCTTAGGGTTGGTTTGTTTCAGAAACATAAATAGAGAGAATAAACATGATATCTGGTGGAGTCCGTATATCCAGTGTTTGGTTCACCAACATACTCCAAATATGTTATCATTTTGGGGTTGTATGATGGGATATGATATCCTAAGGGATATGGGGTATTATATATTTGGGAATAATTAAAGATGATTATACTCTTGTTCTAATAATATATAATATTTTCACATGTATTGATTTCACTTTTTTTTTTCTCCCTTACAAAAGTGATATAAATATGAAATATTTGAGTGTTTAATTGATCTATCATTCTTTTTTATGTAATGTAATTTAATTATTTTATGAAAAAAGAATAAGATGATAATATTATTCACCAATCATTTTTTTTCTTTATGTATATACCATTAACATATTTTGGCATGTATCTAGGTTACTAGATGTTACTCGTGCTTAAATGCACTTTAAATATGATTTAGCCATAAAATTAATTTTAATTAATGAATAATTTGAATTATTAAGAGAGATGTTTTAAATATTTTTATTAGACTCATTCTTAATTTAAATAAAAGTAGTGAATATATATATATTAAAAATTAAAAATTTAGGTTTGAAATAAAGAGAAAGAAATTGAGTTTAGCATTAAAAAAGAGAAATAAAATTATATTTTTAATAAAGAGACAAGAGAGCTAGTTAGTGGAAACAAAGGAGAAAGATATCGTAGAACACATATCATATTAATACAATTTTCTCTTGTAATATGGATGCATTTAAATTTTGAAAATGCCATATTTTATTGAAAGCAAATATGATATTTTAATGTTAAACTTATAATTTTATATATAATACCCACTCATATTCGCTCCTTAACAAATAAAGTATATGATATTTCTTAGTAATATATATATTTAAAGTTATATCATTCATATTTTATATACACTTGTATATTCTGATGTATTTTATATTTATTAATTTATCTTCGAACAACCAAACAGACGCTTATATTCATGGTGGGGTTGGCAAAATAACTAAACCATTGTCTTTTTTTTTTTCTTGATTACAGTTGGGGTGTTTTGGCAAGGCTGGATTTGTGTGATTTTTTTTTTATGAAACTAGAATTGGGAAAAAATGTCAAAATGCTTTTTTTAAAAATCATATAAAAAGACAATAGTTCTAGAAACAGTGGGCTAAATAAACCAAACAGAGCTTTAGTATATACAGATGGGGTTCTATTCATTCACTACAAAAAAAAAAAAGCATAATTGGCTATGTATTTTGTCAACTCAAGGTAATTTTAGTTGGCAAATATAGTTCTTTGACAACAAAAAAAGATATGCATTGAAAAAAATAAAAAAAATAATCTTTTTTAGCGACAACAAACCATTTCATTGGCGAATATTGTTGGTAAACATTTGACGCCAAATAATATTTTTTTCCAATTGGAAATAAACGTTTTACCTACACATCTTTTATTTTTGGTGACCAATAAAGCATTGATTAAATAAGATTTATTAGCTACGAGTTATCTATGTTGGCAAAAGTCGAAACACATATTCTGACTAACATAAAATGATTAGTTTTACCCGCGCAAAATATTTTTAGTTGGTAAATATAAATTTTTGGCGATTGAAAAAAAATACATTGGCAAAACATTAAAAAACATTTTTTTAGCGAAAATAAATACGCTCGTCGGTAAAAGTTGGTGAGAAAAATTTTATAACACCCACATATTTCTCTACGTTGAGAGAAGATTTTTTTTACTTGTACATGTTTTAATTTTGGCAAATAGTAAGTCAGTAAAAGAATTTTTTTTTTGCAATTGAATATTTGGGTTAAGTAAGTCAAACACGTTATTTTATTAATCACTTTTTATATAAAATTTTAGTACATAATTTTATATAATATAATATTTTTTAAGAAACTAAAATATTAACTTCATTTACTAAGTTTGTTAATGTTTTATTAAGTAAAAAATTATAA
>JAOTRH010464861.1:0-27874 GCA_034768845.1 Heliamphora exappendiculata
TGTGAGTGTATACATGAAAATATACATATATCTCGACACACAACTTGCATTTGCAATTCCATTTCATTTGAATTTCATCTTAATTTGGGCTCATATTTCTATGTATTCGTGAGGGATATTTACTTTTATATATGCATGTTTTGCCTCAAAAGACGATATATGAGGGCAAGATTTATATACAAAAAATATGAGACAACTTTTCCCAAGATGAAATGATGAGATGTGGCCACATATTCAGTTAATTACCCCCCCAAAAAAACTTTTTAGGCTTTCATGATTATCCACACCAAAAGTATAAATGAAATGATGACATTTTTATTCTCATGATGACACATATTTGACTATCATGATGAGCTTATATATATATATATATATAAATTATTCTTATTACTATTTTTATTATTATTTCAAAAGAATGGATTGTTACAAGCATGACACCACCTTTGTAACGATCCCATTCGGACCTTAGTTGTAATGACCCGATTCAAACCCTTGTATTGGCAACAGTTAGCCCATGAGATCTTAGGTCACTAAAAGGTTAGGAAAAACCCTTGTTCAACTAGAAACCCTAATTCGATCCAGAAACCCTAAAAGACAACACTCAAAAGGAAAAAACCCTAATACGAAAAGAAAGTCTTCTAATCTCTGAGATCATTTACTTACTCTAAGGCACTAATTCAAGACCCTAAGGAGTTAAACCTAGAAATGAAACTTTGGGCCCCAAACTCTTCTTAAGAAATGCTAACATAGTCTCGTAATCTTTCAAATCCAACACTTGTTAAAGGCAAAACTGTCAAGATCTTTGTTTTTGCAAACGATTACCAAAAAAAATTTAACTGGACGGGTAAATGCCAAAACGGGCTCCAAATAAAAACTTTTGAAGACGAACAAACAAAATAAAACCCATGCATCCAAAGTTAATTTAGAAGAATACCTTTTTATAGGTCGAATCTTCAACTACGATTTGAATCCGAGTTAAAGCTCCTGTCAGATCTTCTACTGTATTCTCTTATGCGATTCCCAGATATAGTGTTGGCTATAATTCTTCGAGAACTCGTACCGACAGAACTTGGACAGCCTTAATCTTAGAAGATAAGTTATGAAACTAGTTCAGTCTATGAGATCTTAGTATTGGCAATAGTTAACCCATGAGATCTTAGGTCACTAAAAGATTAGAAAAAACCATTATTCAACTAGAAATCCTAATTCGATCTAGAAACCCTAAAAGATATAACAATCAAAAGGAAAAAATCCTAATACGAAAAGAAACCCTTCTAATCTCGGAGATCATTAACTTACTCTAAGACACTAATTCAAGACCCTAAGGAGTTAAACCTAGAAATGAAACTTCAGGCCCCAAACTCTTCTTAAGAAGTGCTAACATAGTCTCGTAATTTTTCAAACCCAACACTTGTTAGAGGCAAAACTGTCAAGAACTTTGTTTCTACAAACGATTATCTGAAAAAAAATTAACTGGATGGGCAAATGCTAAAACAGGCTCCAGATAAAAACTTTTGATGACGAACGATCAAAATAAAACTCGTGCATCCGAAGTTAATTTAGAAGAATACCTTTTTACCGGTCGAATCTTCAACTACAATTTGAATCCAAGTTGAACCTCCTGTCAGATCTTCTACTGTATTTCCTTATACGTTTCTAGAATATAGTGTGGGCTATAATCCTCCGAGAACTCGTACCGATGAAACCTAGACAGCCTTAGTCTTACAAGACAAGTTATGAAACTAGTTTAGCACACCCGTATATTTATAGGGCCACATCAGGGGTCTGGGGAGTAATTATAAGTAAGACTTTCAGTAGAATACAAACACGTATCAACGATTTTTGCAATTTGGCAATTCTCATAGCGGTGTTTGCAATTATGGAAAACTAGCAGCAATTTTTGCAATTTTCATAAAACACTCAATTACAATTCATAGTACTAAAGAACTATAATTGCACTATGACCTATAATTTCAATACCATCAGCATTGAGCTCCTGCTATTAAATACTTAACATTTCTCCCCACGTTAAGATTCTTGATACCTGCCAATTAAATTTAATTACTAACAATTTATTTTAATCGACATCTTGATATTCTTTAAACCCTTCTGCTTAACTTATTTGACTGTCAAATCCACCTATAGGGTTTGACCCGATCAAAATTTATAAGCTTCCTTAAGGAGTTATCGTCAATTCTGATCTTTTAGAACGTGAATTCTGTCAATAATTAATATTTCTAATAAAAATAATACCGCTATCCAACTCATCAGGAATATAGGCCCATATAAGATCGCACCCTCTAATGAATCAAAACAACGAATATTAAATATATGCAAATCAATAATTATTTCAAGATTAAGAGGATAAGAACTATTCATAATAATCTTAGGGTGTGAATTAATTTATATAATCAGTATAAAATTAATTACCCAAAATGTCTTGTTCAATACACACAAAGTGTACTAGGACAGAGAGTCAGAACAATAGACGATGCTATTATCTGTTTCCCGTAAGCAAGACAAGCCTACTAAAACTCTGTACTATATTGAATCTCGATAAAGGATTTGTTGGCCATCCCTTAACTGCTTTAGCCCCAGCTATATTTTGTGCAACCTAGTATGTCATTCGACATCCTTAGCTAAACGTTTGACCACTCGCCACTTTATGATTGCCTTCCTTGAGACCAGTAAATTTGAACTGACAATCCTTATTGAACCCCATGTATATTTTATAAGCCTCGATCTATCCTTTGTTGATCTTTAAAAGCTTATCTCAGTAAACCAGTGAGCAACGATAGTCACCAGGATATTACGTCGTGAGGATTTAGTGCTTTCATGGGAAACTAAGATGATGCATGAGGACCTCCTAACACCTCTTCAAAGCGTGAAGAAGATCTCTTTTTGGTGTCATAGTTTAGAATGTCTGCCAACATCCGCATTCAGCAAGTTTTGAAGATTGACACCCCAGCTACAGGAATAGCTCAATAAGGGCTTATGTGACCAACTACATCTCATTCGGAGACTTCAATGGATAGAACTATGCCATCAACAAATTACAATCAGAGATGACTGCTTTGCAGTTGGGGACTTATAATATGACTACACAACAAAGTTCAAGCTTCTCCAAACCAGCTCGTAGCAAACCAACCTATCTGAACAACTAAGGAACAAGAGCTTATCCCACTAGTAGGAAAATGGAAGACGAGAGTTCTCTACCTTTATTATAAATGACCAAGGCCCACATCTCCTGCGATGTTTTAAGAAGAGTTTATGTAACGCCCCGATTCCTAGGGAATGTTAAAGACATTTATATCTATATAACTAGGGTTATTCTACCGATTCATTCATAAATAAGCAAAGTACTTAATTTCATAAATAAAGCTTAATGTTTGGCAAAACATTAGAACGAGTATATGTTTTACAGTCATCCATCAGAATTACAGCAAAATATCTTGAATTAACAACTTAAGAAAAAAAATAGAACATGGTAGTCTACTGCTCCCCAGGGGCAATGTTAAATCCCTGTAGCTCATCGTACCCTTCTTCTTCTAGATGCTCAGGCTCTTCGTGATACTCCCCTTCCTATAATCCTTGCCCTTCACTTGTGCCGTAAATGTTGTCAGTCAAAACTCAGAAGTAAACTCTAAATCCTACCCAGTAAACCCACAAGTAATCCACTAAAACCCGCAGTTATAAAGACTTAAGCATAACATTTTCTAGAGAACAACCAAGTAAAAAATTAATATATATGGAGTGCAATGCAATGCATGAGATGTATGTGCCCACAACCCAACTTCCAACTGTATAACTGATCATGTGAACTCCACTCCGAGAATTCTAAAAAATAGACTTTATGGGTAAATTGCACACTAAAGCCATCACTACTCCTCGTTGCGAATAGTAAATCCTTTGCCTTTCTACATGCAACAACGTGGGGTTTGGGTTTAACCTAAATACTCCCCCCTTAAGAAGCATGATGCCTTTGCACTAGTATCAACTCCAAGTCTAGATTACCAATAATAGCATGTCAGTAACGAAACCCATGGTGCCCAACAATATTATTAACACAAATTCTATCAAAATCCAATTTCATTCACCGGGGACGCACTCAGGGTGTTCACAAAGAATACTTTCCAAACAATAACAAATGGCATCCATGGTCGTCGTGGACATAGAATCACGGAAAACAATGACTTCGAAACCCCAAACCCATAATGGTACATACACGGTAGACTCCAACGTGCTATGAATGAAAATGCAACAATGCTCACAATGATTTAACATGTATCTCAAAATACAACTACCAAAGCATCGCACAGTATTACCACGACAATATATAAGTTTCTCAAGTGCTAAGTACGTACAACCATTTAAAGCATGGGGTACAAGTATGTGAAATTACAATTCATAAGCATGGGTTCAACTTAGCAGCATGAATTCTAATCATCAAATAATCACTCTAATACACTAATCATCCAACATAATTTAATTGAAGCTTATATTTTAAGTCCCACAGCAAAACATGTCACTATACACTTAACAAATTAAGGGTAAATAATTACCCAAAAAAATTAAGGGTAAAGATTCAAGTGTTAATTTAAAAAGCATAATAGTGTTTGGGGTACCTAGACATAGAGTTAAGTTTTGATTTTTGGATACCATTTAGATAAACATATTTCCTACAACTTTTATGTTTAACACTAAGGTCAGATCTTAAGACAAATGGGTCATTTGTTTCATTGAAGAGAAAATAAATGGACAGTTTTAGGCATTTTTTAAAAAAATTGTGCTTCTATTAGTAAGCTATTTGGGGCATCAAATCAAGTCACTATAGGCCCAATTTTGGAAATGTCTTTTTTTTGGGTAGTTAATTTTGGATATGTCTTAGCTTAGCATGTATCCTACATTTCTTATGAAATGTGCAAAAGTTGGTTGTTTAGAAAATGTCAGAGTTTTTGGCCATTTTGTAAAACGGATTCAGTGTGCCTGAAAGTACTCAGCAGAGTCTGTCACCAACAGTGAGTTTGAAGCTCGTTTGGGACACCAAGCAAGGGACATATTTTCTAATTTTTGGACCGTAGCTATATTGACATGTCTAACATGTTTCAAGAAAATCACTTTTGGATTAGACAACCAAAAATAGGTGTTTCTGGCCATTTAAAAATGCGTGATAAAAGATGTTTTAATTTGCAAAACCACACTAACGTCCTGCAGGGGGTTTTTGACTTATCAAAACTCAATATTTGAAGCTTATTTGTGATGGGTAGCTAGATCTACATGTCCCCTACAACTTCTATGTTTTTACCTAAGCTTGGATCGCATTCTAAAATATGGTTTTTAGGTCTGCAATACAGACTAGTCCAAATATGTCACACTTTAGCAAAAATGCAATATCTCGAGTTCTACCCATTGAAATCAGTTCAAACCAATTTTGTATAAACGCTAACATCAAAGCCTAGGTCTTAATATAAAGAACTCACTTAGATGTGCTTTCTAGAATTAGTTATGATTGTTCAAAGTTTTGGGAAGAAAGGTAAAACTTAGAGATATTCAGGCCTATCTTGGTTTCTAGCCACCTAGCATGTTGTGGGCTTTGTTTTGATCAATTTTCCTTGCATGCATGTGGTGTATGTTTATTTACCAAAAATTCAGAACATATATAAGCCACAAAGATCAAAGTTACAAACCTCCAATCACTTAACAACTCACAAAACTTCTAAAACAGCCCCTAAATTCCAACCATGACGCCTTTTTCAAGTGTTTTTGTTCTTGTTATTCATTTGTAATTTAATCATGGGTTGAGGTGAGTTTGGGATAGATTGGAAAGGGGTTTAAGAATAGGATTCAAGAGTTACTTACTTGTAGAGATTGAGTTAAGGTTGAAGGTTGATTAGGACTTGGCTTTAAGAATCTTCCTAGCTCATTCAAGCTCCTTCCGTCCTTTTTTTTTGGGTAGTTAAGTGGGGAAAGGGACCCTAGGGTTGGAACCCTGGGTGGAAGTGGGGCATTAGCAACTCCTGGCCACCACTTCCTCCTTCCTTCTTCTCCTTCTTATTTCTCCTTCTTTCTCTCCCACACTTAAAGAACACTTGAACACTCAAAGAAATCTGGTCTCTGGTACTCCTCTTGGACAAAAATATGAAGGGAAGATTGGGGCTCAAGTGTTGGTTTTATAGGAGAAAAGGTAGTGAAAATAATTATTAATGTGCAAGTAAATTTTTTATTTTTCTTAATTCCTATTGGTTGCATGGAAGGTGGAGACCTTTTTAAGAGATTTATAATTTGAATTTTCAAAAACATTAGATGGGAATTCATCCAAGGGGCTGTTTGGTTGGTTTTTGTGGTCAACTTTTTCTTTAAATGCTTATTTAATAGTATTTTGGCACTACATTGTCCAATAAAGAGTTTTTAAAATTAATTTGATGTATCTTTTGGGTCTTCTAACTTACTAAAATGAATTATTTTAGTGTTATTATTATTATCATAGTTTACAAAAATATTGATAACAATTAATTGTTTAAATGTAGGCAATTAAACTATTTTAAGCTATTTTGACTAGATGTGACTTTTTGACTTATTTAAGTGTGTAAGAAACTTTAATAATGAATTGTTTACTTTTGTTAACCTATAATATTATATTATTATGTATATTACTTTGTTTGCTCCTATATGGTTGGGTGGGTTTATCTCTTGATGCTGTGGGTTTTGGTTAGTTTTGTTTTTGGCGGTGGTGGGTTCCCTTTTCTGCCATTGGTTGCTGTGGTTGATTGTGGCGGAAAATGGCTTTGTTTCTTGATGTTGCGGTTGCTGCTTCAGCTTTCTTTTTGTTCGGTTGTATTGGTTTGCTGCAGTTTTGCAGCTTGCTGCATAGTTTTAAGCTTCATTTTTAGTGCTGTGATTTTTTTGGGCAGTTTAGGTGCTGCAGTTTGTTTTTGTGTTTTTTCATTTGTCGTACTGGCCTCTTGTTTTTGATTGGCTGGTTGGGGCTTAACCTAAAGCCTTTTTTGGTTGCTTTTGGCTTTGTCTTCTATGGTGGTTTGTATAGCCTTTGTAATCTTGTTTTTTTTCTTTTTTTTTCTTTTATGTTACATTTAATTACCCAAAAAAATAATGCTTATTTTGTGCAATATTTTCTCATTTTTTAGCTTAAAAAGGCAAAAAATCACTTTTTGAGCACAAATCCCAAGGTGGCTGGCCATTAAAGGGCATTTTTGTCATATTTGTTGTTATTTTCTCATTTGTTACTTAATTGTATTTAAATCTTTGATTTAGGGTGTCCATGTGCCAAATTTTAAATTTTTAAGAATTTTTATTGTATTAGGGGCAAAATAGTCATTGTACCCTAATTATGAGAATTTTTTTATTTTTGACCTAATATTTCATATTATTTACTTAATTTAGGATGTTTGGAGTCTTCTCTGAGTATTATGGGGCTCTTCCTCTTGAGTATTAGGTCTTTTTAGGGTTTCCATATTGAATAAGGGTTTTAGGTTGAATAAGGGTTTTCATCCTTCTAACGACCTAAGATCTCATCGGCTAACCGTCGTTAATACTACGATTTGAGCTTGAATTAAACTTCTTATTGGGCTTGATTAGAATTGGGCTTGATTTAACATTTATGGGCTAATGGGTTGAGCTTAATATATTTGGGCCATACTTAAAATTTCTTTGGGCATAAATTCATGGGCTATAATTGTAATTCTTCTTGAGCTAAATTAGTTGGGCTTAATTAAAAGGGTTAGGTTTAGTAATTTTATTTGATCCTTTTGTTAGCATTGGGCTTATTTTGAATTGTTGTGCTTAAATTTATATTTGGGCCCTATTTCTAATTTTTTTCATAATCCATGATTTTCTTGGGTCAAGTTGTAGGATTGTGATCTTTTGATTTTATGTGATTTTAGGGTTTTAAATTTTTTTATATCAACTATATTCAATGGTTCAGGGTTTAAATCTTGTGTCTTAGGGTTTTGTTCTTATTTGATTAAAAGATTGTGTAAAATTACACTTGGGTTCAGTTTTTCTTTTTCGTACTTTCTCTATCTTCTTGGACTAACATATAATTTTATGATTGTTTATGATTTTTTGTTTCTATAATTTAGTATTAGAGAATTCTACATTCTGTAGAGTTTTACTTTGAATCTTAGGGTTTTGTACCCGTCCTAATCCAATTTTGGGCCTCTAGTCTCTGTGGGTTTTCGTCACTAATTCTCGTATTTTGAAATTGGGTACTTTTATATATATTTATTTATGAGTTAACATCTTTTGTAGAAAATAGATGAGGATTACCTCCAAAACTTTCATGCAGATAGAGAAAATTAAGGAACTTATATGTAATTTGTTAGGACTAAGATTGCTAATGACTTCTAGAGTGGTTGTGAGAGAATTTTACGATATCTTCATAAGAAAGTGCGTAGCTTATAATGGATTTACCAATTGTTGGGTGTCTTGAGCTAAAATTGTAATTACCTAAAGTTTAGGGTTAAACGTGTAATTATTAAAAATTATGGAATATTAAGTTTTTGTGTATTTTTTTAATTATTGAGTTGGCACTTAGCTTTTCTATTCCTTGGACTTAGAGCCTTGTTATTTGTATATATCTTCATTTTGGGTCATTTATGAAATTTTGTTATTGTCTTTGGACCAAATTGTAATTCTCCATTTTCATATGGGTTTCTAGGATTAAGAAATGCCTTTTCTTCTTTAGGGTTTTCAATTCCGAGATCTTGTTCTAGAGTTAATCCTTCAAGATTCTTGCTCTTGATCTAACCCTAATTTGAAAATCTAGTTTCGGTGGATTTAACGTTTTTAATCTAGAGGCTTAAAAATCGGGTCGTAACAATCTAGCCCGTTAAAACAAATTTTGTCCCCAAAATTTTCTAGCGTGCCTTTCTTTCAAAAGTGCTGTTGTTGAATTGTTCGCATAGTGCCATTTTACTCTCAGCGTAACTCGTGTGTCTATTCTAGGTTGTGGCACGACGTTGACGGATCGACTTGATCTTCCTAGTTGTCTCAATTACGTGGTCTGGCCTTAACGAAATGATCTTCCTACTATCTAATGTTCAAGTTTATCTTGTCGGCACGTAGAGTTTCGGGTGCCTCTTTTACTGTCTGGATCATTCTCTGATTGGTAGCCAATCTAGAGCAAAGCAAAGGTGATGAGGAAGAATGGTTGGTGGTAGTAGTCTCTAGTTCCGCAAGTCTGTTGTCATTTGGTACAAGATCCCATCTTTAGACTTCAAATGCCCGTTGTCGTAGTCAAGTTCTTCCTTAGTTAGGAAACAAAGGCAAGATCTAGGTTCCTATATTCCTAATGTTTTGACAAGAGGGGTCGCACGTGTATCGATGTGTGTGGATGGGTTTTCCTTCCTTCTGCATGGTAAGCTAAACTCTTTGGACTCGAGATTGCCTCGTGTCTCTCATCTTCTATTGACGATGAAACTATGAGGTCTCAAGAAAATGATGTAGGGTGGTGGGTGGCTAGGAGTGTAACTAAGGCTTTCAACGACATGCTAGGCCACATGAGATACAGTTGGACGTTTAAATGGTTAAAGGTGAACTAGTCCTTTCCTGAATTTAAGGCGAGAATTTTATATCGTTAAAAGGATAGATTAAATAAGGCCAAGTGGCCGTGATTTAGGCAACAACTGTTGACATAAAACTATCAAAGTATAATTTATCATAAAAGTCACTAAGGTTCAAGACGTGGGTGAAATAAGAGGATAACAAATGAATACTTAAAGAAATATTCTCGGGACCAAACTGCTACAATCAAATCTTGACAAAAGAGATGTTAAGCAATGGGTAGCCGAACTAGATATTTGCTTTGAAGTTACATCGGCCTAACACATTTCAATTCAAGCATCTAAGTCCACTCCCTTGGCATGGGATTGTTAGAGGCAAGACTGCCAAGATCTTTGTTTTTGCAAACGATCAACGAAAAAAATTAACTAGACGGGCAATCACCAAAATGGGCTCCAAATAAAACTTTTGATGACGAACGATCAGAATAAAACCCGTGCATCCGAAGTTAATTTAGAAGAATACCTTTTTACTGGTCGAATCTTCAATTAAAACTTGAATCCGCGTTGAAGCTTTTGTCAGATCTTTTACTGTATTCCATTATGCGATTCCTGGATATAGTGTGGGCTAGAATCCTCTGAGAACTTGTACCGGCAGAACCAGGACAGTTTTAGTCTTATAAGATAAGTTATGAAACTAGTTCAGCTTACCCGCATATATGTAGGGCTATAGCAGGGACCTGGGAAGTAATTATGAGTAAGACTTCTAGTGGAACACAGACACGTATCTGCGGTTTCTGTAATTAAGAAAATCTCATAGCGGTATCTGCAATTATGAAAAACCAACAGCGGTTTCTGCAATTTCTATAAAATACTGAATTACAGTTCACACCACTAAAGAACTATAATTGCACTCTGACCCATAATCTCAAGACCATATAGCATTAAGCTCTTTTTATTAAATGTTTACCATTTCTCCTCATGTTAAGATTCTTGATACCCGCCAATTAAATTTAATTACTGACAATTTAATTTAATCGGCATCTTGATATTCCTTAAGCCCTTTTGCTTAACTTATTTGAGCGCCGGATAATTAAATCCACTAATAGGGTTTAACCCGGTCAAAACTTATAAGTTTTCTTAAAGGGGTATCATCAATCCCGATCTTTCGAGACGTTAATTCTGTCAATAATTAATATTCACCATATAAATAATACTGACTCGCCGAAAATATAGACCCATATAAGATTACACCCTCTAATTAATCAAAACAACGAATATTAAATATACGCAAATCAATAATTATTTCAGGATTAGGAGGATAAGCATTATTCATAATAACCTTTGGGTGTGAATTAATTTATATAGTAAGTATAAAATTAATTATCCCAAATGTCTCGTTCAATACACATAAAGTGTACTACCACAGAGAGTCAAAATAATAGACAACGCTATTATCTGTTCCTTATAACCAAGACAGGCCTACTAAAACTCTGTGCTACAGTTGTACCGATGGTATGTCCATTTCCATCTAAACTGTGAACATAAAACTTATATTCTGCAAGAACCTAAAATCTGATAACACGTACTCTACACATCAGACTAAATACTATACAGAATATCGGACATCCATGTATAACATTAAAGAAACGATACACATATATTGCTCATAAAGATTCTCATAAAATAGAAAATTAATTTTATTAAAAAATAAAATTAAATACTAAAAATATAGTTTTCAGTATAACAACCCTAACAATCTCCCACTTATACTCAAAACTATGCTGCCGTACATCTGACTCTCATGCGCTCTACATGACTATTAAAAGTCTAAGTCGGTAAGCTCTCTTTGTAAAAAGATCTATAAGATTGCCTCCTGATGCAATCTTGGTCACAGCAATATCACCTCTCTATACAATTTCTCGTATTAGGTGATACTTGTACTCAATGTGCTTGCCTTTCTTATGGACCCTTGGCTCCTTCGAGTTTCTAACCGCTCCGTTATTGTCACAATAAAGTGTAATAACCGACCAAACTGAAGGTACCACATCTAGATCCAACAAGAAGCTCCTAAGCCAAACAACCTCCTTAGATGCTTCAGAAGCTTCCACTTACTCAGCCTCCATGGTGGAATCAGTAATTCAGGACTACTTGTTACTCCTCCAACCTATAGCCCCACCTCCAAAGGTAAACACATATCTTGAGATAGACTTATGGGAATCCTTATCAGACTGAAAATCTGAGTCTGTGTACCCTAAAGGTACTAGACTATCTGATTGGTAAACCAATATATAATTCTTAGTCTATTTTAGGTACTTGATTATATTCTTTATCGTAGTCCAATGCCCATGTCCTAGATTTGACTGATATCTTCTAACCGTGCCAACGGCAAAGCAGATGTCGGGTCTAGTGCAAAGCATAGCACACATGAGACTTCTTACTACCGAAGCATAATGAACCGCCTTAATCTTCTCTATCTCATCAGGTGTCTTAGGACACTGATTCTTGAATAGAGTGATTCCATACCTAAAAGAGAGAAATTTTTTCTTAGAATCATGCATGCTAAAAAGAGCAAGGATATCATCTATATATTTTGCTTGTGATAAGCTTAACATTCTTTGTTTTTGATCTCGCACATGCTTGATCCTAAGGATGTGATTGACTTCTCCCAAATACTTTATATTAAATTGCCCAAATAATCATACTTTAACTGTAGATAATGCGTCCATATCATTTTTGATGAGCAAGATATCATCTACATAAAGTACTAGAAAGATCACCATGCTTCTATCACGTTTCTTGTACACACTGGACTTATCTGGACTTTGATCAAAATCATAGGACTTAATGACTTGATCAAACAGAGTGTTCCAAGACCTCAATGCCTGCTTAAGTTTATAAATGGATCTCTTAAGCTTACATAACATGTGTTCCTGACCCTTTGTAATGAATCCTATCTGGTTATATCATATAGATACACTCGTTAGGACTTCCGTTAAGAAAAGCTGTATTGATATTTATTTGCCAAATTTCGTAATCGAAATGAGTGGCAACGGATAAGAGAATCTGGATAAACTTAAGCATGGCTACTGGCAAAAAGATTTTGTCATAATCGATCCCTTCTTTCTAAGTGAATCCATTAGCAACAAGCTTAGTTTTGAAGGTTTCAACATTCTCGTCTGCTCCTCTCTTTCTCTTGTAAATCCATTAGCATCCAATGGGTTTTATCCCTTTGGGTGGTTCTACAAGTTCCCAGATCTGATTGGAATACATAGATTCTATCTCTGAATTCATAGTCCTTTGCCAAAGATCTACATCTTTGAATTGAAGTGCTTTATTGTAGTTACAGGGCTCAGTATGTAGTTCTGTCGGGATCCTGTCAAAAGACTCTCATAAGAACATATACCGGTCAGGTTGATGAACAACCCTCCCACTACGACAAGGCACCGCCTGTGTTTGTGTACTAGCAATAACATGCTGTGCAAAATTAGAACCCTATGCATCAGCACCATATTCTTGATTTGCACCTGCCCAGATAATCCTCCTACAACGACGAAGTAATGGGATATTAGTGACTTGTTCTTTCGTTCTACTAATATTTCTTCTCAATTTTTTTTGGGTAATTAGTATTTCTTCTCAATTTTTCTAGAATAATATTGCTTTTGGGCCTGTGATCCATAATATAATCCTCTTTAAAAAATCAGACATTGGTGCTAATAATGACTTTATTATCCTTAGGATTATAAAACAGACCACCATTCGTTTCCTTGGAATACTCTACGAAGAAACAGACTTCTCTCCTCGATTCCAACTTACTCGCATTCTCTTTCAGCACATATGTTGGACACCTCCAAATTCGAATGTATTTCAGACTAGGCTTATGCCCGATCCACAATTCTATGAGAGTAGAAGGTATTGACTTAGAATGTACCAAGTTCAGAATGTAAGTCGCTGTCTCTAAAGAGAATCCCCAAAGTGAATCGGGTAAATTTGAATAACTCATCATAGTCCTTACTATTTTCATAAGAGTCATATTCCTTCTTTCTGCTACACCATTCTGCTGTAGAGTGCTAGGTGCAGTTAATTGGGATGTAATTCCTCTGAAGACAAGTAATACTTAAACTCTCCAACGAGGTATTTGCCACCACGATCAGATAGTAGTAATTTGATACTTTTACCCAGACGCTTCTTCGCCTCTGCCTTTGCCTTAAATTTTTTGAATTTCTCAAACCATTCAGACTTATGGTGCATTAGATAAATGTATCCATACCTTAAGTAGTCATCAATGAAACTGATGAAGTACTCATAGGACCACACACATTAGAATGTACCAGCTCCAACGGTTCTTTAGCTCTATAGCCTTTGGTCGAAAAGGGCCTCTTGGTCATCTTACCCTTTAAGCAAGATTCATAAACTGGAAGTGCCTCCACTTCCAATGAACTCAAAAGTCCATCTGCTACTAGTCTATTTATCATTTTTAGATTAATATGACTCAAGCGTAAGTGTCAAAGAAACGTTAGGTTCATTAAAGAATAAAATTTTCTTTTATATGGTAATATAGATGTATTATTTATTTCAGTCGGTTTCAGTGTAGGAGAGATTGGAGTAATAATATAAAGATCATCCACCAATGTACCATAACAAATAACCCGTTTATTATCCTTAGTAACCACAGAGTTATTAAAATAAATCAAATATCCATCTTTAGCCAATCTAGAAACAAAAACTAAGTTCGTTCTAATGGTAGATACATAAAGACAATCTCTTAATATTAAAACCCGATCTCTATCAAAACTAAAAGTGGCATCTCCTACTGCAACTGCTATTACCTTTTATTATTGCCCATATGCTGGTAAATCTCCCCAGCACTAAGTTGTCGGGTTTCCTAAAACCCTTACAATGAATTACAGACATAATTAGTGGTTCCCATATCTACACATCAGGTACCGGTAGATAGCACCACTAAACATGTTTCCACAACTAGTGAACAGAAATTACCCTATTTGTTCTACCTTCTGAGAAATACTGAATATAGCTTTTTCTAGTGTCGGGTTTAGTTATAGTGAAAACATCTGTCTTTAGACTTTTTCACTCCAGTATGTGGCCCACTAATTACCCTGGAAATCGTGTCTCCCTATTTCTAATCCTTTTTCTTCTTCATGCCTTTCGGCCTAGAGGAAGAACCTATTTCATAAACAAACATTTCATGGTATTGAAGGAATACCTTTTGTAGTTAAAACTATATCGAAGTTACATTTTCAGTTAACAAAATCCAGTCCCATTGGTTTGTTCTCTTTGAGTATTCAAACGAGTGGGTTGAAAGTTATTTTAATCCTAAGAATCACATAACTAAAAAAACGTTAATTATGATGAGTAAAACTTTAAATTTATTTTAATTTGGTTCCTTCTACCATTTTAAAATTAATTCGCCAGCAGCCTGGTAACCTGAGAATAGCATGTTTCGATGAGAGGACATCTACTATCCTTCATAAGATCAGACAAGCCAAGTGACCAAACCAAGTAAAATTAAATAGCTACATAGTTTCGATCTAGTATATAATAGCAGTGACTCAGATGATGAGGATACTATTATATACAGCTAAGTGTTAACCATCACCTAATCCCAAATCAATCGCTTTGTAATGAACCATTCAGATGGAGAAGTGATCCACACTAGCAATTATTCAAAATTATCCCTAAACGAGGTCTGTACTGGTGATACCGCAATTAATCTGTCCGATGGGGAGGAAGAACTTACTGCCAACACGCAGGGTTTAATTACATTACCTACAAACTAGTGATGGAGATCGCAGTATTTATTTGTGAATAAATTTACTCTCCCACTTAAATTTTTAAAATATTTTTTAGGGTTATAAAAATTTATTTAATTAAAATAAATTTATTAATTTCGAAAGCACACGATCTGAAAGAATCAAAAAAAATTTCGTGTACACAATTCCAAATATTCTAGTTTATTAAACAATCTTTTCGTATTTAAATGCGTAACAAATAAAATTTAATAAATATACAATTTTTCCTCCAGATTTTTAGCTAAGGTAGTGTTTAAAGGCATTTATTTATTTTATTTTTCATTCCATATTTTAAAAATAATAATAATTTATTTTGATTAAATACTTTTTTATTTAATTAATTCAAAATTTAGAATTAATTTTTATGTTTTTCCAAGATACCTAATTTAAAAAAATCATCTTAAATGTGATATTTTGCAAAAAGTAAAATATCTAAAGTTTTTTATTTAATTAATATTAATTAATTAAAAAAACTTAATTTTATTTTCTATTAAGAAATATTTTAATTAAAATCGAATTTTTGAATTAATTAAATTAATAGGATAAATAAAATAGATATGCAATCATCCACGCATTTCATATATATATATAAACACGATATGCATATATCCCAATTTTATGATCCAAGCGAAACACTGAGTTGTTTTAGTCTTCTCAAGAGAATTAGCTGTTTCAATCCCTGTTGGCCTTCTATTCAGTGTCCTGATTGTATCAAGCTTTCCTCATACTATCTGATATATCAATATATATCATAGCAGTATCGTATATATCAAAATAAACATCAAAATCAGTCGCAGGAGAGAGAAAGCCACCAACAACCACCAGTCACTGCTGGCACTACCTTGCCGCCACCTTCAGGCGGCTCCTACTGCCTCATCCGGGATCGGTTTTTGACGAGTTTTATACCGTTGAAAAGCTCTCTAAATGTAGGATTTTTCTGTCAAAAATCCTGCTAGAAAAATACCCAAAAAATAGCCAAAATTTTTTTCTGAACAACAAAAAAACGCTGTTGGCCGCAACAGCACTGCATAGCCTTCCCGGGGCTTTTTCGACCTCTTTTCGAACTCGAATTTTGACGAACTTTATATCAAAAGAAATCTCTCAAAAAGTATTATTTTTTATAAAATATTGCTCAAAAATAGCACAAAAAACTAACAAAAATACTTTCCCAAAGCTGCTGCTGCTGCTGCTGCCGCTGCACCTAGCGTCGTCGCCTTTAACTGCCAACTTACCAAGGCCGTTTCAACCTCATTCGAACTCCGTTTTTGACGTACTTTATATCAAAAAAAGGCTCTCAAAAATTAATATCTTTTTGTCAAAAAACTACTCGAAAACAGCCCAAAAACCTATCAGAAAATGGCCTGAAAGCTACTGTCGCCGGGTGCTGCCACCGCCGCCGCTGTCGGCCTATTTGTCGCCTGTTTGGGTTGTGATTTTAGTGTAGGTATTTCTAGTTTTTGATAATATTTTGAGGTATATTTTACTGCTATTTTATATTTAAAAATATTATGAAAAAATAGTCCAAAAAAGGCCTGAAAATCATAAAAATCACCACCGAACCCAATCGGCAAAACCGTCAAAACTGGGCTGTTTTGGTGATTTTTTATTATTATTTTCTATTTATTTTTATGTTATTTTTCATACATAAATACTGCAGAAAAACTCACCAGAAAAAATTATTTAAAACGATTAAAAACTTGTCGCGATTTGTGACTTGTTAAAATTTGAATCACCACTAGAGTGCTGCATCCGTTCTTCGTGTTATTGGACATGTTCAACCTATTCTTAAATAATCTAAATAGATATTTAAAATTATAAAGCTAGCTATTACATCGATCTTGTGTCCCAAAGACTCACATTCAATCTATCACAGTCAACCCCCGTGATTAAAAAAAATCATCATTCACACCATTTAATCAAACATGAAAATTAAATGACAATCATAAAACTGAGATTAGAACGCCTGCAAAATAAAGTTAGCAACAGTTCTAAAACTACCTGGTCTCAATAACTGAAAATAAAAAACAAAATGGCTCTGGTACTAATTGTTGGAGGCAAGACTGCCAAGATCTTTGTTTTTACAAATGATTAGCGAAAAAATTTAACTTCACGAGCAATCGCCAAAATGGGCTCCAAATAAAACTTTGATGACGAACGATCAAAATAAAACACGTGCATTCGAAGTTAATTTAGAAGAATACCTTTTTACCGGTCGAATCTTTAACTACGATTTGAATCCGAGTTGAAACTCTTGTCATATCTTCTACTGTATTTCCTTAGGCGATTCCCAGATATAGTGTGGGCTATAATCCTCTGAGAACTCGTACCGGCAAAATCAGGATAGCTTTAGTCATATAAGATAAGTTATGAAACTAGTTCAAGTTACCTGCATATATATAGGGCTACAGCAGGGACCTGGAGAGTAATTATGAGTAAGGCTTTCAATGGAACATAGACACGTATCAGCGGTTTCTGTAATTAAGCAAACCTCATAGCGGTATCTACAATTATGGAAAACTAGTAGCAGTTTCTGTAATTTTCATAAAATACTGAATTATGGTTCACACCATTAAAGAATTATAATAGAATTCTGACCCAAAATCTCAAGACCATATAGCATTGAGCTCATGTTATTAAATGCTTACAATTTCTTCACATGTTAAGATTTTTTATACCAGCCAATTAAATTTAATTACTGACAATTTAATTTAATCGGCATCTTGATATTCCTTAAACTCTTTCGCTTAACTTATTTGATCGTCGGATAACTAAATCCACCTACAGGGTTTGGTCCAGTCAAAACTTATAAGTTTCCTTAAGGGGGTATCGTCAATTATTAATATTCTCCATATAAATAATACCGCTATCCAACTCACCAGGAATATAAACCTGTATAAGATCGCACCCTCTAATGAATCAAAACAACGAATATTAAATATACGCAAATCAATAATTATTTTAAGATTAAGAAGATAAGTATTATTCATAATAACCTTAGAGTGTGAATTAATTTATATAGTTAGTATAAAATTAATTATCCCAAATATCCCGTTCAATACACACAAACTGTACTAGCATCGAGAGTCGGAAAAATAGACAACACTATTATCTGTTTCCCGTAACCAAGACAGGCCTACTAAAATTCTGTGCTATAGTCATACCAATGGTATGTCCATTTTTATCTAAACTGTGAACATAAAACTTATATTCTGCAAGAACCTAAAATTTGATCTTCTGTGTGAAAGCCGTACTCTCGCACCAAATTAAATACTATACAGAATATCTGACATCCATGCATAACATTAAAGAAATAATACATATACATTACTCATAAAGATTCTCATAAAATAGAACATTAATTTTATTAAAAAATAAAATTAAATACTAAAAACATAGTTTTTAGTATACCAACAATAACAAGGTTGCAAGTGTATACCAAAGGATTCACAAAAAAGATTCACAAAATCACTACAACCAAAAGAGGTATCATGGTTGTGTGGGAGAAACGAATAAGATCTTGTCACGGTCAATGTACAGAACAAAGTGACCAATGAATGAAGTGATCTTGGATGAACGAAGTCAATTCATGGGCGATGAAACGAATACTGTTATCATTTGAGCATAGCTTAATAGTTGAGGACTCGAGGATGGAATGTTCCCAGTAGGGTCAAGATTTAGACTTAAGTGTAGAAGGTTATCAACGAATGTCATTCGACCGTAGTAAGACAAATTGAGTATAGGTTGATAACTATTGTGTTACTGAGGACTTAAGATTCTAAGAGAAAGGATACGCTAGGGATTTGGAATGTATGATTCGACGGCCATGGATGAGGGTTCTTGGAATAACGAGGCAGGAACTACAAGAGAGATGGAACGAAGTTCTACGACTTACACTCTTAAGCTGCTTTAATAGGGAGCTTCTGCCTACCCCTCTTAAAATGGAACATCTTATTAGAGGAATCTCTGGCAGTTGATTTTGATGTCTTCATCCATACTCCACTTCATGGATTTCTTCTAACTCCGAATCCAGTAACACTTAAAACGCTCAAGAAAAATAACTTATACTTTGTGGATTTTAGTCTTCATATATATGTAGGTGATAACATTATTTAATATAACTGACCCTACCTCTATGTGACCTAACGCATGAATCGCACAACGTTAGCGTGGGTAAGGGTTGAACCTAGGCTCTGATACCATGTTGTAATGCCACGATTCCTAGGAACGTTAAAGACAATATATTTATATTACTAGGGTTATTCTACTGATTCATTAACAAATAAGCAAAGTACTTAATTGCATAAATAAAGCTTAATGTTTGGCAAAACATTAGAACGAGTATACGCTTTACAGTCATCCATCAGAATTCAAGTCAAAAAACCTTGAATTAAGAACTTAAAATAAAAAAAATTGAAAAATGGTAGTCTACTGCTCCATAGGAGCAATGTCGAATCCATGTGGCTCATCATATCCTTCCTCTTCTAGATACTCAGGCTCTTTGTAATACTATCTTCCCTATAATTCTTGCCATTCACCTGTGGCGTAAACGTCGTCAACTGAAGCTCAGAAGTTAACTTTAAATCCTACCCAGTAAACCCTCAAGTAATCCACTAAAACCCACAATTATAAAGATTTAAGCATAGCATTTTTTGGAGAATAACTAAGTACAAAATTAATATATAAGGAGTATAATGCAATGCATGTGATGTATGTGCCCACAGCCTAACTTCCAACTGTACAACTGATCATGTGAACTCTACCTCGGGAATTCTAAGAAACAGACTTTATGGATAAATTGCAAACTAAAGCCATCACTACTCCTCGTTATAAATAGTAAATCCTTCGCCTGGCTACATACCATAGCTGTTTTACTGTGAAATTTGTGACGGCGTGGGGTTTGGGTTGAACCTAAATGCTTCCACCTTAAGAAGCATGATATGATGCGTTCGCACCAGTGACAACTCCAAGTTTAGATTACCAATAATAGCATGCCAGCGATGAAACCCATGGTGCCCAACAATATCATTAACACAAATTCCATCAAAATCCATTTTCATTCACTTGGGATGCACCCAAGGTGTTCGCAAAGAATACTTTCCAAACAATAACAATTGGCATCTATGGTCGTCCTAGACTTAGAATCACGAAAAGCAATGACTCCAAAATCCCAAACCCACAATGGTACATACACGGTAGACTCCAACATGTTATGAATGCAAATGCAACAATGCTCACAATGACTTAACATGTATCTCAAAATACAACTACCAAAGCATAGCATAGTATTATCATGGCAATATACAAGTTTCTCAAGCACTAAGTACAACCATTTAAAGCATAGGGTACAAGTATGTGAAGCACAAGTTACAATTCATAAGACATGGGTTCAACTTAGCGGCATAAATTCTAATCATCAAATAATAACTCTAATACACTAATTATCCCATACAATTTAATCAAATCCTATACTTTTAAGTCCCACAACAAAATATGGCACTACATACTTAACAAATTAAGGTTAAATATTCAAGTGTAAATTTAAGAAGAATAATAGTGTTTTGGGGTACCTAGACATGGAGTTAAGTTATGATGTTTGGACACTATTTAGATAAAAATATTTTTTACAATTTTTATGTTTAACACTAAGGTCAAATTCTAAGGAAAAGGGGTCATTTGTTTCATTTAAGAGAAAATAATTCAGCACTTTTAGGCATATTTCACAAAATTTGTGCTTCTGTTGGTAAGGAGTTTGGGGCATCACATCAAGTCAAAACAGGCCCAATTTTGGATATGTCTTAGTTTAGCATGTCTCCTACATTACTTATGAAATGTGCAAAGGTTAGTTGTGTGAAAAACGTTAGAGTTTTTGGCCATTTTGTAAAACGGGTTTAGTCTTCCTGAAAGTACTCAGTAGAGTCTGTCACCAATAGTGAGTTTGAAGCTCATTTGGGACACCAAGCAAGAGGCATATTTTCTAATTTTTGGACAGTAACAAGATTGACATGCTACTAACATTTTTCAAGAGAACCATTTTTGGATTAGACCACTAAAAATAGGTGTTTCTGGTCATTTAAAAATGTGACAGAAGATGTTTTAATTTGCTGAACCACACCAACGTCTTGCAGGGGGTTTTGACCTATCTAAACTTAATATTTGAAGCTTAGTTTTCGTGGGTAGCTATATCTACATGTCCCCTACAACTTCTATGTTTTTACCTAAGCTTGGATCTCATTTTAAAAATGGTTTTTAGGTTTGCAATATAGACTAGTCCAAATCTGTCACACTTTAGCAAAAATTCAATATCTCGAGTTCTACCTAATGAAATCAGTTCAAACCAATTTTGTATGAAATCTAACATCAAAACCTACGTCTAAATATAAATAACTCACTTAGATGATGTTTCTAGAATTACTTATGATTATTCAAAGTTACCGGCAGGAAGTCAAAACTTAGAGATATTTAGGCCTGTCTTGGTTTCTAGCAACCTAGCATGTTGTGGGCTTTGTTTTGATCAATTTTTCTTGCATGCATGTGGTGTATGTTTATTTATCAAAACTCCAGAACATATATAAGACACAAAGCTCAAAGTTACAAATCTCCAATCACTTAACAACTCACAAAACTTCTAAAACAATCCCTAAATTCCAACTATAACGCCTTTTCCATGTGTTTTTGTTCTTGTTCATGATTTGTAGTTTAAGCATGAGTTGAGGTGAGTTTGGGACAGATTAGAAAGGGGTTTAAGAATAGGATTAGAGAATTACTTACTTGTAGAGATTGAGTTAAGGTTGAAGGTTGATTAGGACTTGGCTTTAAGAATCTTCCTAACTCTTTTTTTGGAGTAATTAATTGTAATATAAAAAAAAGTTATACATGTTTACAACGGGCATACCCCAGGTAGTTACAACAGATACCAACATAACACAAAGGAATCTAACAACAACGACAAAATGCAACCCACCAAATGGCAGGAATTACCTAACTAATCTACGCACAACCCGCGTGGAAAAAAGATAACTAACTAACAAATCCACGCACAACCCGCCTGGGTAGGACGCATCACAAAATAAACTAAACTAGCTGGCTAAAACCGCGCCTATACGCCCACAAAAAACTGAAAACAAATGCCACAAAAGCTAACTTCCCCATGGTCAACAAGCCAAGATAATTGAAAATTCTTAATTCTTGCTGAAGATCGAGTCCTCGATAGGGTCACAGGCTCCAAAATTTAGACAAGAATAGGAGAGAACAACTCTAGCAAGAGCATAGAGAGGACAACAAGCATCCATAACCCAAACTCCCCAAAAGCTAAAATCGATCCTGAACATCGCCAAGGCGGCACCCAAACCCCACAAACTAAGTTAAGAAACTAGTTCTCTACGCAAGAGAACTTTCGCTCGGAAAACCATCGAGCCTATCTTCATGTCCTAGCAAATAAGAAATTGAACACCTCTCAGATAATGTAAAGATCAGATAAAACCTACTAAGATCCAAAGAAAAGTCCAGTGGCTCAAGAAACCATCGAGTGATTGCAGGTATTCAGAGATTTTACACTTTAAAGCTAGGTTCAAAGGGTCCTATCTTGAGGTTGTTTCTCCATCATCAAAAAAACAAAAAAATCCATCGAGCTATAACATAACCAGCTAGCCTCAAAGCAGCTGTACCCGACATATTGAAATTAACATTCCAAAATTTATCTCGTATTTTCTATTGGCACGTCCAACTGGCATTGCTGATAATCACAATTACCCAATTTACATGTTTAACTCAATTTGCACCAAACAAATTTTGAGGCACATCAATGGAACCCACCCATTTCCCTTAACGGTCTCAGGTTCACTGGCAATGACACCCACCATTATTGTTCTCAGCCCATTATGGTAGCAAAAATCTTTAACTAACTGTAACCCATAATCACACTATTGGGACCCACATCCCCATAGTATCAAAAGTTTGTAATCTGTGGGCCCCATTAAAAAACACCATTTAAGACCATCAAACCCCACTTTGCATCGTGGGTCTCGCCAAGCTGGACCTATCACAACCCTTTGGCATGTGCAGATCCTAACTTCGCAAATAGCAAGCCGGGCTGTTAACCTTATTCGGCTAAACCCAAGCCTGGGTCCCACCAAAATCACCGCAGCACTCTCAATAGATGTCCATCAGATCTTGAACTACATTTTCAATTCTTTTGCTCTTTCCAATGCAACATCAGATACGCCGCAACCGCTTCGATGCAGAGCTAGGGTCCACTACCACATGGAAAACCAGACGAATGCCCATGGTTCAACAAAACCAAAATGGTTTTCAAGATATCAGATCCACACGGTAGGCCCGCGCGTGTGATCGCTGTCTTCTTCTCCAAACGATTGGGAACCAAAGATGCAATTAGCTTCCTTAAGTCCCTAGAGCAACAACACTTTTTAAATTTGATTAAGTTCTATATAGACCCAAGCATCACAACCAATTTCCGAAGCATAACCATGAAAATACAAAATGATGACATGTAAGAACTCATCCCCAGCTTTAGAACTTCAAAAAAACCAAGACATAAAAAGCAGACAAAAAAACCCAGGATAACACATGCTGAAACATCCTGAACAAAATGCCAACATCTGAAAGTTGGACGTGTAAACGAAAATGTCTGCGAAAGAGAGCCACCACGACTGTCGCGCCCCAACTTAGAGGCGTGAGATCCTCACTTGAAAACTCATTATTTCTTTAACCAAATTTCTTTAATAATATTCTCTTGAACTTCATTTCTTATAGGTTTTCCCTTATTCCAAATTTTAAAATAAACTAAGTCTAATTCTTAAAAAATTTGGTAGAGTCTCCTCTATTTTTTGGACTTTTTCAAATTTCCTATAAACCTGTAGAATTCAAATAACATTCTATACTCAGGCACCGCCTGGATTCCAACTCTCAAACACAATCAAAACTATTACAACCATCAATTTCCAGCTACATCACAGTTATACCAATTTCCAAAGAACATTAAATCGTACTAGCTTAAGCTACATAATAATTGACATCCTTCACTTCCTTACTATTGTATTCATCTCCATAGTACTTAAATTATACATAAGCCTCACTATATTTGCATAATGATTACATTCATCCAAGGTACTCTCATAATCTCATTAAATATATACATGAAATTTTAAACATATTTATACGATTTGCATCATTACATCCAAAGTAAAAGTTTACTCCTTTCTTCCAAAACATTCTTCAAAATCCCAACTTTTATTTACTTTACTTTCATGATTATCTGAACCTGAAAAAAAAGGAATTCAACAAACATGGGCCGAAACTCGTATGATAAAGACTAAAATAATGCAATGCATGATTTGTGAGGTATGGATGAGCAAAATATTATGCAATCATTTTCATTTATTCATTTTATTTATTTCTCAATTCATATACACATCCAGTTTATATAAACTTCAAAGATAATATGAATTCATTTAGATTTCTTGGTTTCAAATTTACTTAACTCATTCACTTTGTTCGTCTGTTAATTATTCTAACGTTATAGTATCATTAAACTCGCTTCAGCGTCTTAATTTATCTATTAAATTTTTATTTCTATTCTTTTTGTTTCTTTTTCATTAGTCACATTCGTCTTTCGTTATTTCTCTTTCCAATTCATCCATTTATTATTCACATTTTTGTTTCATTCCATTAATCCCATATTGAACCAATGTCGGGTGCAGCTTATAGAAACCCCTCCCTATTCCCCCAATAGGCTACGCGAAGCCATTGGGTAATAAATAGCTTTATAACTCACCACGACACAATCACGTCCGTTTTATGGGGGCTAACCCGAGGGAACACAGTACCCATCTTGCGCAAGTTTTCGGTCGTTCACCGCGGAGCTGTCCAAGCCCAACTTAATCATATCCACATTAATCATCTTCGATTCAATATTTGATTAACCACATTATTAATTCATAATCATATCATTATTTATTAATAACTAGGAGTCCATCTCCCATTCCAATTTCACAATCACACCATTTTTAAATCAGTATCACATATCCATAACAGTATTCATAAATCACCGGGAGTCCAACCATCCACAGGTTCCTCTCCCAATTTAATTTCACAAGCATAGATTTCTCAAATTACTTTTATTATATTTTTTCCATTTTAATATCATAAATCTCATATCATGATTCACATTTCTTACAACCAGAATTCTGTATCTATTGTCTTTACATCATCTCATTTTCAATAGAATTCTAACATATGCGTCGAGATTACATTAAAGATCCACATTTTTTTCAAACTTTCCCAATTCAATGTTTTAACCATATCTTCTTATTTCGCGTTCTTAACCATGGTAGTGATCCCTTTTAATCCCTTATTTAGAATTTAGTTAATATCATTTCTTTCTGGATACAAGTTCAACAAAAATTTCAAATCAATTTTCATAATCCCAAAACCCATTTTCACCATATCTATTATTCCAACACACTCTTTATTCAACTTGTTGTACCATTTTCAAACCTTCAAAGAAAATTCAATTTTATTATTAAATCAACTAAAGACACCACCAGGTTGATCACACCACAACACCTCAAGCAAACATTCATACTCCTCACATTTAATGTTCATCCAAGTATAATAAACCATATCGTTTAACGTGAAATCAAACCAAGTAACTCATAATCGTTGTTAAAAATCATTATGATTTTTCCTAATTTTAACATGAAAAGTACTTTTTAACCACATCATTGTTCATGTATTCTATCAATTTTGTTCAACCACCACTCCCTAAACTTAGAATTTAGAAGTTATCGATTTGGTCCCCAGTTCACCATTCATCAAGGCACATAGTTTCGCTATCTAATTATGAGTCTCAAATTGTAATATTCCCAATTATTACAAACCTAAATCAAATAAATTATAGGTTAGTAAGATTTTGATAGATCTAATAAGAACTATGAGATTTCATATTCTTCTCTTATTGGGTCATCATAAATCACCTTCATTTAATTGGTTCTCGACTCAACCGTGATATATAACATTAACTAAGTCTTACATTCACAAGTTGACTCATTTTTCATGAGCTTAAGCTTCGTATCCCATGATTAGTATTGGTTCAAGTAAGGAATTCTAAATTTGTCAATTACAATGCTCCCAGTTCAACCAATGTTACTTGAATTTAAATAAAACTTAAACCAAATCAATCGCAAATTTATTCAATCCCATGGTTTTACCAACTCATAGAGGGTTACTCTATCAAGTTAGCTACGCTAGGGTCATACACCATCTCTCAATTTTGTAAATTTAAACATAGGATAATCTCCAAGATAAGACCCCAAATAACTCTTGAACTAAATCACTTCTCTGGTTCATCCCATTAATTTATAGCTTCAATTAGATTTTCAACTCCAAGTTCTCAAATTTAGGATTCTACGAACTAAACAACGATTCCAACCCAATATTGAGACTAACCTAATCCTTTTTATAAGCTTCTAAATTTAGTTAAAATTGTTGACTTTCTCATCCACAAACAATTAAGTTATATTGTTTAATCTCTTCATAATACTCTAGTTTTTGTCTTAGCAATCAATTTACACCAATCTAAATTCAACAAACCCAAGATTTAAATTAAAGTTTTACGTAATCAGTTAAACCCTTGTGGTTCATTTGATTTTTAATTAAATTCAAACCAAATCATTACAAAACACCAAGGTTTGTCTAGATCCTACCTCTTGTAATTTCCAAATGTCAGATTTTGCCAAAATTCTCAACCCTAGGTTCAGCCAGCTTGCTACAGAGCCACCATCAAAGCCTCTGTTTGTGAATTAAAATCCTCAAAGAGTACCTAACAATTTCCCGTCAAGAAGAGAGGGTCAAACTGGGGTATAGATATGAATTCTAGAGAAAGAACTGGTGAGGCTTAGATCATGTAAGATTCAAACGAGAAAAAAAGCAAATCCACAATGATTATAACTTTGGTTACCTATGAGAGGGGAAAAAGAATCAGATAACATCGCTCGATCTCTGTATCTCTCTCTCATGAGTCCTTCGAGTTATGAGGTTTAACCTCCATTTCTGACCTTCGCCCCAGAAACCCACACCCTAGGTTTTGGCCATCTTATCATTTTTGCTCCTTAATAGCTTAACTGGATCGTTCTTGATTAAAATCTCTTAATTCTCCCTTCTTGCCTCCAATTTCGTGCTCAAGCTCCCAAGTCTCAGTGAAAAAATCAGAGCATCAATTGAAGCTCAGAGAAGGAAGAACAACCGAGAGAAGAAGAAAAACGGGGGTGGCTGGTGGTGGCGCGCATCGCGCTTGCTACCTCTCTACTTCTCTCTTGACTTCCCTTTATCTGCTTCTCCTAAAGCATCTCTAATCGTGGGGGAGGGGTTCGGGGCTCATTTGTTTTTTTAAGCATGCTCTCTCTCTCTCTCTCTCTCTCAAATTCTCCTTCTCTGGTTCACCAGAAGCATCTCAGCTTCAGCTGAAATGCAATTTCATTTTGTTGTACAATAAATCTTAGACATTTATGTATATATATATATATATATATA
>JAOTRH010464872.1:0-27870 GCA_034768845.1 Heliamphora exappendiculata
ATACTGAAAATCATATTTTTAGTATTTAATTTTATTTTTAATAAAATTAATTTTTTATTTTATGATAATCTTTATGAACAATGTATATGTACTATTTCTTTGATATGTTTGGATATCCATTATTCTGTATATTATTTAATCTGGTGCGTAGAGTACGACTTGCACACAGAATACCAGATTTTAGATTCTTGCATAATATAAGTTTTATGTTCGCAGTTTAGATGTAAATGGATATACCATCGGTACGACTGTGGCACAGAGTTTTAGTAGATCTGTTTTGGTTACGGAAAATAGATAATAGCGTCGTCTATTATTCTGACTCACTGTACCAGTACACTTTCTGTGTATTGAACGGGACATTTTGGGTAATTAATTTAGTCTGACTAGTGACTATATAAATTAATTCACACTCCAAGTTATTAGAAATAGTGCTTATTCTCTTAATTCAAAAATAATTATTGATTTGTATATATTTAATATTTGTTGTTTTGATTCATTAGAAGGTATGATCTTATATGGGTCTATATTCCCGGTGAGTTAGATAGCGATATTATTTATTTAACAAATATTAATTATTGACGAAATTCACGTCCCGAAAGATCGGGATTGACGATACCCCCTTAAGAATGCTTATAAGTTTTGACTGGACCAAATCCTGCAGATGGATTTAATTCTCTGGCAGTCAAATAAGTTAAGCGGAAGGACTTAAGGAATATGAAAATGTCGATTAAATTAAATTGTCAGTAATTAAATTTAATTGGCGGGTATCAAAAATCTTAACGTGGGGAGAAATAGTAAGCATTTAATAACAGGAGCTCAATGCAAGAAGGTCTTGAGAATATGGGTCAGAGTGCAATTATAGTTCTTTAGTGCTGTGAACCATAATTTAGTATTTTATCGAAGTTGCAGAAACCGCCCGTAGGTATCTGTATTCCAGTAGAAGGCTTACTCATAATTATTCCACAGATCCCTGCTGTGGCCCTATATATATGTGGGTAGGCTGAACCAGCTTTGATTGATTTTCATATCATTATTGATATATTATTTTTGTCTTTCAAAACTTAAAAATATATCGGGGTTCTGCGGGTACGAGTTCTTGAAGAATTGTAGCCCACACTACGTTCAATGATTGCGTAAGTGAATACAGTAGAAGATCTTACTGGAGTTTCAATTCGGAATCAAGTCGTAATTGAATATTAGATCTACAAGGGGTATTTTTCTAAATTAACTTTGGTTGCACGGGTTCTATTTTGATCGTTTTTCGTCAAAAGTTTTATCTGGAACCCGTTACAGCGTTTGCCCGTCCAGTTAATTTTTTACCGATAATCGTTTTTCAAAAATAATGATCTTGGCAGTTTTTCCTCTAACAAATTGGTATCAGAGCCGTTTTATTTTTTATTTACGATTTATCTGTGCCGAGTAAATTTAGAACTGTACTAACTTTGTTTTGCAAGCGTTCTAATCTCGATTTTATGATTATATTTTATTTTCATGTTTGATTGAATGTGTGGATGATGATTTAATTTTTCTTAACAACGGGCATTGACCGTGTTAAATTAATTAATTTTTAGATCGAATGTAAGTTTACGTGATATAGGTTTCGATGTAAAATTAATTTTATGTTCTTTAAGTTCTTTTTTGTAGTTTATTAGAAAAAAAATAAGAACAAGTATGGAAGAAACAGCGGCAACCAGCGGTGGTTCCGGTAATGTTAGCCGCGAATAAGTTTTTTTTATTGCTTTGCAATATATTTTTCTCTTTAGAATTTTTTTTGATTAAAAAAAAAAAGAAAACAAAAACAGCCGGCAATTCCAAGAAGCCTCAAAACAGCCGCAGCAGTGTAAGCCAAGAAGACACGCAGCAGCTTCCAAAAAGAGTCCCAGGCTGTTTTCGGCCAGGCGCAGCAGCGCCAATCACATTGAGTATCCAAATCAGGCAGCAAACATTGGTGAGCCAATCACGGCAGCAGCTTTTTCAAAAGCTGTGGCGCCAAGCGCCCCTGTGGCGTGAATTCCGTTTAGAGCCAGGCGCAATCATGGTTGCTTGGGTTTTACACAAGTGGTTGAGAAAAGAGAAAAGAAGAAAGAAAAGAAGTTTTTTTAAAAAACTGAAGCTCCAGCGCATAAACAGTGCACCGGATTTCTTTTTAAACCAAGTAGTTTTTCTGCAAACTGTTTCCGAAACAGTGAAGATGGAGGATTTTCCCAAAAACAGGAGCAGCGGTTTGAAGCTTTGAGGGGCGAAACAGTGGTTTCCCAAGAAGTTTGTAGGCGCCGTTTGTATTAAAGAAAAGAAAAGCTTCAGATCAAAAGCAAACAGTGCACAGCCCAATCAAAACTCAGCAAGCACTATTATGGCTGGACTGTTTCAGCAGCAATGGTTTGATAAAGGGTTTGGGTGCTACTCAAATACGGATAAGCAGTTTGATTGGCAAGTCAGCCTGCTACAATAAAAAAAAAGGAGTCCTTTGAAGCAAAGAAATCATATGAATCAAGCTTTCCTGATGCTACTTGAATATAGAAAGTTGATTCAAATACAAATTGAATCATTAGAATTTATCCCCTAAATAAGAAAGTTGATTCAAATACAAATTGAATCATTAGAATTTATTCCCTAAATAAGAGATTAAAACTCTTTAGAGTTTGCTTGATCATAAAACAAGGATATTTATCTTGTATTTAATTTTTTTTATATATTAAATGCATGGATGATATTTATTAGTTTTATTTATCATGTTAATTTAATTAATTCGAAAATTCAGTTTTAATTAAAATATTTTATAATAAAAAATAAAATTAAGTTTTTTTAAATTAATTAATATTGATTAAATGGAAAAACTTTAAATATTTTTTTTTTTTTACAAAATATCACGTTTAAATATGCTTTTTTTAAATAAGATATCTTGAAAAAACGTGGGAATTAATTTTAAATTTTGAATTAATTAAATGAAAAAATATTTAATCAAAATAAATTATTATTTTTCAAAAAATATGGAACAAAAAATAAAATAAATAAATACATTTAATCACTACTTTACCTGAAAAGCTGGAGAAAAAACTGTGTATTTATTAAATTTTATTTGTTACGCATTTAAACACGAAAAGATAGTTTGATAAATTAAAATCTTTAGAATCATATACACGGAAAGATGTTTGATTCTTTCAGATCATATAACTTTCAAAAGATGGTTTGATAAACCAGAATTTTTGAAATCGTGTTCACGGAAAACTATTTGATTCTTTCAGATCGTATGACTTTCGAAATTAGTAAATTTATTTTAATTAAACGGAATTTTATAACCCTCAAAAAAATATTTTAAAAATCTAAGTGAGAGAGAAAATTTATTCACAGATAAATTCTGCGGTCTCCATCACCAGTTTGTAGGCGATGTAATTAACCATGCGTATTGGCAGTAAGGCCTTCCTCCCCATTGGACAAATTAATTGTGGTATCGCCAGTACAAATCTCTTTTAGGAATAATTCTGGATAATTGTTAGTGTGAATCACTTCTCTATCTGAATAGTTCATTGCGAAGCGATTAATTTGGGATTAAGTGATGGTTAACACTTAACTGTATATAATAGTATCTTCTCTATCTGAGTCACTGGTATTATATGCTGAATTGAAGTTATATCAGCTATTTAATTAAAGAAGCTCTTGGGCTAACAGTTACCTATGAGTTTGATGACTTCTAAGTGTGCTGGAGCCTTTATATTAATATCTAAAACATAAGCATGCCAAGAAATAGAACAAAAACTTGACATAAGTAAGAGACTTGGACCCTAAGAGACTTGATTTTTGAGAACATAGATGTTTCTGTCCTGAAACTTGGAACGCCATAACTCAATGTAAAAAATTGATCTAAGCATGTTCTTTATGTCCAAATTCATATTTTTGTGTTATCTTTCATCCAAAGTTGGTTACAACTCATTTTCATAAGTATAACTCGAGATATTTCAATTTTACCAAAATGTGTTGTTTTCCAACCAGTCAACACCACCAACCTAAAAACCTTAGTTTGCAATGAGATCTGAGCTTTGGTCAAAACATGAAAGTTGTAGATAACATGTAAGTATATCTACCCACCACAATGGAGCATGCAATATTGAGTTTTGTTAGGTCAAAACCCCTTTGAAACTCTATGTTGAGTTTCAGCCCTCAAGGAACACTTCTATCACATATTTTTGCGTAGCCCAAAATTCTTATTTTTAGTGACCTACTCCAAAAGTGGTCTACATAAACATTGTAGATAACATATTGATGTACGTTATGCCTAAAAATAAGACCTTAAAGCCTCGGGCTGATCTCCCAAGAACGTTTCAAACCCTTTGTCCAAAATCGAGTCCGCTGAGTTTTGACGGTGGACAGAACTTATTTTCTAAAATGGACAAAACGTCTAACTTGTTCCAAATAATGGCCCTTATCTCTAAACATGAAACTTGTAGGGAACATGTTGAAATAGAACATACTCAAAAATGAGATCATTTGGACTTGATCTGATACCCCAAATCCGAGACCAACAGACGAATATTTTTGGTAAAATCTTGAGAAAAGTGCTGAACCGTTTTTACTCGGAATGTTTTGTTCACTCTCCACCCTTAGGCTTTGGCTTTGCTGTTAAACATGAGAGTTGTATAAAATATTTTTATCTAAATGGTGTTTAATAATCATAACTTGATTCCAAGTCTAGACACCCAAAACCTTGTCGCCTCTTTTAATTTAATACTTAATTTTGGCCTTAAAAGTTGCTAAGTGTGATTTGAGAACCCTTCGCTATGAGACTCGAGTTTTATATGATGATTGATTTGAATTAGTTTATTAATATTTCTAAGTGAATGGATGATGATTTAGAACTCATGCTGTCATGTTGAATCATATCTTGAGAATTGTAGCTTGTGCTTCACATACTTATACCTTATGCTTTACGCGTTGTACTATGAATCTTGCCATGCTAGTTGATGCCATGCTATAGATGGTTGTATTTGAGATTCATACCATACATCATTGACATTGTTACTTGCATCCTGGCATATTGGAGTTCATCTGTGTAAACCGTTGTTGGGATGGGTTATATTGAGATTGTCGTTCTTGATTCTTAGTCTAGGGCGCCCTTAGTTGTCATTTTCAATTTTTTTAAAGATGAATTCCCTTTGTACACCCTGGGCGTGTCCCCGGTATTTGAAATGGTTTATGGATATTGTTGGGTACCATGGGTTCGTTGCTAACATTCTGATTTCGATAGCTTGGACTTTTTCGTTGACATCGGCGAAGGCATCACGAGTCTTAAGGTAGAACAAACCGGTTGGGATGAATTCCCCTTGTACACCCTGGGCGTGTCCCCGATGTTATAAAATTGGTTTATACACCCTAAGCGTGTCTCTGGTGTTTGAAATGGTTTATTGAATATTGTTGATCTGGAGTATGGCATGGACCCCACGCCGTTGCCATTAAGTAAAATAGCTATAGCATGAAGCTCGGCGAAGCATTCACTATTCACAACGAGGCACGATGATGGCTTTTGTGATCAAATGCTCATAAAATTCTACTCTAGTGATTCTCAGTGTGGAATTCCTGTTATAATCTGGGTGCATATTGGGTTGGGCATCTGCATTACATACCCAACATCTCATATATGCATGTTTATTGACTTATCTGCTATCTTGTCATAAATTTGTCTATCTCTTTGACTATAAACTGTACTAGGTGTTAAATGGTATGTGTTATGGTGATTTTGTGCCGTGAGATTAGTTAGAAGATTAGAGTGTTTTGCTTTTGGCCTTGGCTCATGGCATTCGTGCCACAAGTGAGGAAGGGTTCTTGGAGAAGTCATCCCAGAGGGAGAAGAAGAGTTGGAAGAATATGGTGAGTTCTAAGAGCACATGGATCTCGCTGATGCATTCTGAGGAGTGGAGACCTCTTCTTTTGTTCTATTATTCAGTTTTTCCCGTAGTTAGTGTAATTTTTGAAATTTCTTCGTGAAACTGTAATAGTTATGTAATTTTGAATGGTTCAGAACTCCTTTATGATGTAATAACTATCGTATGTAAATATGAATGTATGGCTAGTATATCCCTATATTTATATTTATGTATGTCCCGACGTACCCGAAAAATGGGGCATCACATATAAGTTTTTTTTCTCATTTATCCCAAGCCCTTGTATCAGCTTTGTACTTGGTTGAAGTTCATTTGTATGTCCTTTCTTCTTATATCATCAGTCCTCAATAGTACCGTCAGGTGTTGTTCGTCGGTAACCCTTATGCACCCAAGTCTTGTTGATATTCCTATCAAAAATTCAATCCTAGAAAATACCTTTGTCCTCAATTTTTTATGCCTTAATGATGACCGTATTCACATTTGATTCTCCTCTGATTCAAGCCAACCTCCTTGAACTAACTTTTCTTTCATAGAACTAGATATTAATTATTTGTTACTTACCCGTTTCGAACATACGACATTAATAAAATCTTTTCCGTCATTCATTTTCTCTCGATTCTAAAATCATAATCTATTGTAGTGATTTTGTGAATTCTTTGTACACTCTTGAAATCTTTACCAAGGATGTAGACTTGAATATTTAAATTGAAGTACGTTAGGCTGACGTAACTTAATGGAAAATATCTAGTTTGGCTGCCCATTGCTTAACATCTCGTTTATCTAAATCTAATTGTACTGGATTAATTCCAAGGACATTTATTTAAGTATTATTCACTGTCCTCCTCTTGTTTCACCTACATTTGAACCCCAATAACCACTCAATTTGTGTCAACGGTGACTGCCTTAACCGTGACCATTTAACCTCATTCAACCTAACTTTTGAACCATTTCATAATCTTCCCTTGAATCTCAATAAAGGATTTGTTCACCTTCCCTAAGCCGTTCTAACCCCTAGCCACATTTTGTGCAGTTTAGTGCATCATTTGAAATCCTTAGCTAAACGTTTGACCACTCGCCGCCCCAGGTCGCCTCTCCTAAGACCTAGATCGATGAGAAATGATAGTTATCAGAGTTTAGTGCTTTCATGAGAAACTCGAATCGTGCACATCCTCAGAAGAACCACCCGGCGCATCATCGAGTTGCAAAGCAAATCTCTACCTAGAGTTAAAGCACACAATATCTGCCAAACGTTCGCGCTTAGCGTGTTTTGAAGATCAATAACCCCGACTGTAAGAACTGCTAAGTAAGGGCTCATGCAACATCTCTAATGGAGACCTACACGAAGGTTCCTATTACCATCACTGATAAAGCTCGCACGGGACCTGTAGGAGTGTGGCACATTAAAGTACAATGAAAATGCTACGAAACATGGAAGTAACGTGGGACTACGCGGTCAAAGTCTAATAGTTTTATTCACACCTATTCAGATGGCAGGTAGACGAACTAACCATCAACAGCCACGTCCTGAAGGATCGAGATTGACGATACCCCCTTTAGGAAGCTTATAAATTTTGACCAGGTCAAACCCTGCAAGTGAATTTAATTATCTGGCGGTCAAATAAGTTAAGTGGAAGAGCTTAAAAAATTTAAAGATGCCGATTAAATTAAATTATCAGTAATTAAATTTAATTAGCGGGTATCAAAAATCTTAACGTTGGGAGAAATGTTAAGCATGTAATAACATGAGCTCAATACAAGAAGGTCTTGAGATATGGGTCAGAGTGCAATTATAGTTTTTTAGTGATTTGAACTATAGTTTAGTATTTTATAGAAATTGCAGAAATCGCTATGAGGTTTTCTTTATTGTAGAAACCATTGATGAGTGTTTGTATTCCACTAGAAGTTTTGCTTTTAATTAATCCACAGGTCCCTACTGTAGCCCTATAAATATACGGGTAGGCTGAACCAGTTTCATAACTTGTCTTTCAAGACTAAAGCTGTCTGGTTATGCCGGAACGAATTCTTAATAGATTATAGCCCACACTACATTCAAGAATTGCAGAAGGTCTGATGAGATCTTTAACTCAAAATCAACATTATAGTTGAAGATTTGACCGGTAAAAAGGTAATCTTCTAAATTAACTGTGGTTGCATGGGTTTTAATTTTGATCGCTCGACGTCAAAAGTTTTATTTGAGGCCCGTTTCGGCATTTGCTCATCGAGTTAATTTTTTACCGAAAATCATTTGTAAAAACAACGATCTTAGCAGTTTTGCATCCAACATTTGTGTTAACTTTCATCTAAAATTTATTTGAAATGATTTGGACAGGTACTGTTTGAGATATTTTATTTCTCCCAAAATCGTGTAACTTCTACCACGTTTTGTTAAAAATGTCAAAACCCCATTTTAGAGGCCTGTATTGAAAATGGTTTCTTCATGAAAGTGGTTCCTAACATCCTTTTCCATTGTTTTGCCAAATTTGAGGAATTGTAAATGTTGTTTGATAGGTCAAACTAATTTTAGAAGTTGATGGAAAAATTCTGTCTCCTAGAGCAGATTCTACACACTTACTTTCAAGGGCCAAAACCACCATTTTTATTGAGTTCATGGAAAAGTTCTTGATGAAAATGTTGGAGGACTTTTAATATATCTCTTATCCAAAATTCAAAACAATTGAAGTTGATTTGATATCCCCAAATGAATTTTCTTCTAACTAATGGAAAATTTGGAAAACGGAACTAAAATTGAAAAAATGAACACCTTAAGCTTATTCTTGTACTTGTAATACTTCTGACTTGTTTTATATTATGCCATGAGAGTGAAAGCATGCTTAATGTGATATGCAAGGGTGAATTTAGCGTATACTTTGGAAAATAATATGTTCTTGTATCTTTTCTCATCACCATGGACATAGTGGGTGTTTATCTCGTTAGAGTTTGTATACTAGAAATCATATTTTCAGTATTTAATTTTATTTTTAATAAAATTAATTTTCTATTTTATGAGAATTTTTATGAGCAATGTATGTGTATCATTTTTAATGCTATGCATGGATGTCCAATATTCTGTATAGTATTTAATTTGGTGTGTAGAGTACGGCTTGCACATAGAAAATCAGAATTTAGGTTCTTGTAGAATATAAGTTTGATGTTCATAGTTTAGATGAAAATGGGCATACCATCGGTACGACTGTAGCACAGAGTTTTAGTAGGCCTATCATGGTTACGGAAAATAGAAAATAGTATCGTCTATTATTCCGACTCTCTGTGTTAGTACACTTTATGTGTAGTGAAAGGGACATTTGAGATAATTAATTTTGTGCTGACTATATAAATTAATTCACACCCCAAGATTATTATGAATAGTGCTTATCCTCTTAATCCGAAAATAATTATTAATTTGCGTATATTTAATATTCGTTGTTTTGATTCATTTGAGGGTGCAATCTTATATGGATTTATATTCCCAGTGAGTTGGATAGCTGTATTATTTATATGAAAAATATTAATTATTGACAGAATTTACATCCCGAAGATCGAGATTGACGATACCCCCTTAAGGATGGCTATAAGTTTTGACCGGGCTAAACCCTACAAGTGAATTTAATTATCCGGCGGTCAAATAAGTTAAGCAGAAGGGTTTAAAAAATATCAAGATGCCGATTAAATTAAATTGTCAGTAATTAAATTTAATTGGTAGGTATCGGGAATCTTAACGTGGAGAGAAATGGTAAACATTTAGTAACAAGAGCTCAATGCAAGAAAGTCTTGAGATTATAGGTCAGAGTGCAATTATAGTTCTTTAGTGGTGTGAACTGTAATTCAGTATTTTATAGAAATTACAAAAACCGTTACTTATCTTTTCATATTTGCAGAAACCTCTAGTAGGTGTCTGTGTTCCACTAGAAGTCTAACTCATAATTACTCCCCAAGTCCCTGCTGTAGCCCTATATATACGCGAGTAGGCTGAATCAATTTGAGATTGATAAATCATATATCATTATTATTATGATATTATTTTTGTCTTTCAAGACTTAAATATATCGTAGTTCTGTCAGTACAAGATCTTAGAGAATCGTAGCCTACACTACATTCGAGGATTGCGTAAGGAAATACAGTAGAAGATCTGATAGGAGTTTCAACTTGGGATCAAGTCGTAGTTGAAGATTAGATCGACAGAAGGTATTATTCTAAATTAACTTTGGTTGCACGGATTTATTTTTTATTGTTCGACGTCAAAAGTTTTATCTGAAGTCCATTTCGGTGTTTGCCTGCTTAGTTAATTTTTTACCGAAAATTTTTTAAAAAACAATGATCTTGGCAGTATTGTCTCCAACAAATTGCCTCCAACAAACCATATATTCCAATGGCGCAGCAGTGGTTTCCATGAAACTTCACAAGCGAAACAGCAGTTTTCCATACAAATCGTAGCCAAACACAGCCTAAAGCTGTTTCAACAATGCCCAACAACAGGCGCAGTAGTCCTGTTTGGGCCTAAAGCTGTTTCGACAGCGCACAACAAGCAAGCGGTTTACATTCCAAGCAGTGATTCCGGCAGTTTTTATGGTGTTTGGTGATGCTTTGATTGATTTGATATATCAAGATAATATCAAAGAGTCTTGATGCAACTTGGACACAGGAAACTGATTTAGAACATGATTATTACAGCTTATCTCTTAACATGAGATGGAAACTCTTTAGAGTTTCAATCAGATCATAAATCGGGATTATATTTATCTTGCATTTAATTTATTTTTTTTATGTATTAACTGCGTTGATGATAAATATTGGTTTTATTTGTCCATTTAATTTAATTAATTCGAATATTTGATTTTAATTAAAATATTTTGTAATGAAAAATAAAATAAAATTTTTTTAAATTAATTCTAATCGAATAAAAAAACTTTAAAATTTTAATTTTTTTTACAAAATATCACGTTTAAGAAGATTTTTTATAAATAAGATATCTTAAAAAAACATGAGAATTAATTTTGAATTTTGAATTAATTAAATGAAAAAATATTTAATTGAAATAAATTATTATTTTTTGAAAAATGTGGAATAAAAAATAAAATAAATAAATACCTTTAATCACTACCTTAGCTGAAAATCTTAAGAAAAAACTGTGTATTTATTAAATTTTATTTGTTACGCATTTAAACACGAAAATATGGTTTGATAAAGCAGAATATTTGGAATCATGTACACATAAATATGTATGATCCTTTCAGATCGTGTAATTTTTGAAATTAATAAATTTATTTTAATTAATCAGATTTTTATAACCCTAAAAAATATTTTAAAAATATAAGTAGGAGAGAAAATTTATTTACAATAAATCTCACGGTCTCCATCATCAGTTTGTAGGCGATACAATTAAATCCTGCGAGTCGGCAGTAAGGCTTTCCCCCCTACGAACAGATTAATTGTGGTATCACCAGTACAAATCTCCCTTAGGGATAATTCTGGATAATTGTTAGTGTGGATCACTTCTTAAACCGAAGGGGTTCATTGTGAAGTGATTAATTTGGGATTAGGTGATGGTTAACATTTTGCTGTATATAATAGTATCATCTCCATCTAAGTCACTGCTATTATATACCAGACCGAAGCTATGTTATATATTTAATTTTACTGGACATAGTCAGTTGTCTAGATAGTAAAATTAAAAAGAATTGGCCTGTCTAGTCTTATAATGGATAGTAGACGTCTACCCATCGTGGCATGCTAATCACAGGTTACCAGACTATTAGGGAAGTAATTTTAAAATGCTAGAGGGAACCAAATTAAAATAAATTCAAAGTTTGGCTGATCATAATTAACGGTATTATTTAATTATGTGATTCGCATGATTAAAATAGATTTCAACCCACTCGCTTCAATACTCAAAGAAAACAAACTTACAGGACCAAATTTTGTTAACTGGAAAAGTAACTTGGATATAACTTTAACTACAAATGGTATTCCTTCAATACCCGAAAATGTGTTCGTTTCAGAAAAAGGTTCTGTCTTTGGGCCGAAAGGCATAAAGAAGAAAATTGTTCAGAAACTGAAAAACACAGTTTTTAGGGTAGTTAATGGTCCACGGACTGGTGTGAAAACGCTGAAAGGAAGATATTTTCATTGCAACCAGACCTAGCACTAAAAAAAGCTATGTCCAGTATTTCTCAGAAGACAGAACAAATAGGGTAATTTCTATTCACTGGTTGTGAAAGCATGTTTAGTGGTATTATCTATCGGTACCTGGTGTGTAGATGCGGGAGTCACTAATCATGTCTGCAATTTATTGTAGGGATTTCAAGAAATCTGACAACTTAGTGATGAGGAGATTTACCTGTATATGGGCAATAATACAAAGGTAACAGTAGTTGTAGTAGGAGATGTCACTCTCAGTTTTGGTAGAGATTGGATTTTAATATTGAGAGATTGTCTTTATGTACCTGCCATTAGAAAAAACTTAGTTTCTATTTCTGGATTGGATAAAGACGGATATTTGGTTTATTTTAATAATTCTGTGGTTATTAAGGATAATAAATGGGTTATCTATTTTGGTACATTGGTGGATGATCTTTATATTATTACTTTATTCTCTCATACACTACAACTAACTAAAATAAATAATATATCTATATTACCATATAAGAAAAAAATTTCTTCTTTAACGAACTAAACTTTTCTTTGGTACTTACGCTTAGGTCATATTAATCTAAAAATGATAAACAGGCTAGTAGCAGATGGACCATTGAGTTCATTGGAAGTGGAGGCACTTCCAATCTGTGAATCTTACTTTGAGGGTAGAATGACCAAGAGGCCATTTTCTGCGAAAGGTTATAGACCAAAAGAACTATTGGAGCTGGCTCATTTTGATGTGTGTGGTCTTATGAGAATCTGGGCTAGAGGTGGCTTTGAGTACTTTATCAGTTTCATTGATGACTACTCGAGGTATGGATACATTTACCTAATACACCGTAAGTCTGGATGCTTTAAGAAATTCTAAGAATTCAAGGCGGAGGCGGAGAAGCTATGGGGCAAAAGTATCAAATCACTACGATCCGACTATGGTGGAGAATACCTCTTTGGAGAGTTTATGGACTACTTGTTATCAGAGGGGATTACATCCCAGTTGACTACACCTAGCACTCCACAATAGAATGGTGTAGCAGAAAAAATGAATAGGACTCTTATGGAGATGGTAAAGTTAATGATGAGTTATTCAAGTTTACCAGATTCATTTTAGAGACAACGGCTTGCATTCTGAACTTGGTAACTTTTAAGTTAGTATCTTCTACTCTCACAGAATTGTGGACCAAGCGTAAGCCTAGTCTGAAATACATTCGGATTTGGGGGTGTCAAGCACATGTGCTGAAAGGAAACGTGGGTAAGTTGGAACCAAGGACAGAAGTCTATTTCTTTGTGGGGTTTTCCAAGGGAACGAAATGTGGTTTATTTTATAATCCTAAGGATCAGAAGGTTATTGCTAGCACCAATGCCCGATTCTTGAAAGAGGTTTATATTATGGATCGCAGGCCCAAAAGCAATATTATTTTGTAAGAATTGGGAGAAAATACCAGTAGAACGGAAGAGGAATCACAAGTCACTGATATTCCATTACCACGTCGTAGTAGGAGGATTACCGGGACAGGTGCAAATCAAGAACAGGGTGCTGATGCACATGGTTTAGATTTTGCACAGCCTGTTACTACTAGTACACAGACACAGGTAGTCATCGTAGTGGGAGGCTTGTTCATCAACCTGATCGGTATATGTTCTTGGGAGAGTCGTTTGACAAGATTCCGACTGAACTAAATACCGAGCCCTGTAACTATAATAAAGCACTACAAGACAAAGATGTAGACCTTTGGCAAAGGGCTATGAATTCAGAGATAAAATTTATGTATTTCAATCAGGTCTGGAAACTTATAGAACCACCTGAAGAGATAAAATCCATTGGATGTAAGTGGATCTACAAGAGGAAGAGAGGAGTAGATGGGAAGGTTGAAATCTTTAAAGCTAGGCTTGTTATTAAAGGGTTCACTCAGAAAGAAGGGATCAACTATGAGAAAACCTTTTCACCGGTAGCCATGCTTAAGTCTATCGTGATTCTCTTATCTATTGCTGCACATTTCGATTACGAAATCTGACAAATGGACGTCAAGATAGCTTTTCTTAACGAAAGTCTTAACGAGTGTATCTATATGATACAACCAGACGGATTCATTACAAAGGGCCAAGAACACATGTTGTGTAAGCTTAAGAGATCCATTTATGGACTTAAGCAGGCATCGAGGTCTTGGATCACTTAGTTTGATCAAGCTATAAAAACTTATGGTTTGATCAAAGTCCAAATGAGTCCTGTGTGTACAAGAAGTGTGACAGAAACGTGGTAATCTTTTTGGTACTTTATGCAGATGATATCTTACTCATCAAAAATGATGTGGGGGGATTCGATATGAAGGACTTGAGAGAAGCTAATCACATCTTTGGGATTAAGCTTGTGGAAGATCAAAAACAAAGGATGTTGGGCTTATCATAAACAAAGTATATCGCTGATATCCTTGCTTATTTTAGCATATAGGATTCCAAGAAAGAGTTTCTCCCTTTCAGGCATGGAATCACTCTATCCAAAGATCAGTGTCGTAAGACAACTGATGAGATAGAGAGGATAAAGGCGGTTCCTTATGCTTCGACAGTAGGAAGCCTCATATATACTATGCTTTGCACTAGACTCGATATCTGCTTTGTCGTTGGCATGGTTAGCAGATATCAGTCTAACCCAGAGAGAGCAGGAGCATTGGACTGCGGTAAAGAATATAATCAAGTACCTAAAAAGGACTAAAGATTATATGTTGGTTTACCAGTCAGACAGTCTAGTACTTCTAGGTTATACAGGCTCTAATTTCCAGTCTAATAAGGATTCCCGTAAGTCTACCTTAGGAAATGTGTTTACCTTAGGAGGTGGAGCTATAAGTTGGAGGAGTATTAAGCAGCCCTGCATTGCTGATTCCACCATAAAGGCCGAGTATGTGGCAGCTTCTGAAGCAGCCATGGAGGCTGTTTGGCTCAGGAACTTTCTGTTGGATTTAGATGTTGCACTTTCAGTTCAGTCGGCTATTACACTTTACTGTGACAATAGTGGAGCAACTGCAAACTCGAAGGAGCCAAGGGTCCACAAAAAAGGCAAGCACAATGAGCATAAGTATCACCAGATACGAGAAATTATACAGCGAGATGATGTTGTTGTGATCAAGATTGCATCAGGAGAGAACCTTACAGATCCTTTTACAAAGAGCTTACAGGCTAAGACTTTTGATAGTCATGTAGAGGGCATTGGAGTCAAATGTATGGCATCATAATTTTGAGTATAAGTGGAAGATTGTTAGGGTTGTTATACTGAAAATCACATTTTTAGTATTTAATTTTATTTTTAATAAAATTAATTTTCTATTTTATGAGAATCTTTATGAGCAATGTATGTGTATCATTTTTAATGTTATGCATGGATATCTGATATTCTATATAGTATTTAATCTGGTATGTAGAGTACGGCTTGCACACAGAAGATCAGATTTTAGGTTCTTGTAGAATATAAATTTTATGTTCACAGTTTAGATGTAAATGGACATACCATCGGTACGACTGTAGCACAGAGTTTTAGTAGGCCTGGCTTGGTTACGGAAAACAGATAATTGCATCGTCTATTGTTTCGACTCTCTATGCTAGTACACTTTGTGTGTATTAAACGAGACATTTAGGGTAATTAATTTTGTACTTACTATAAAAATTAATTCACACCCCATGATTATTATGAATAGTGCTTATCCTCTTAATTTTGAAATAATTATTGATTTGCGTATATTTAATCGTCGTTGTTTTGATTTATTCGAGGGTGCAATCTTATGTGGGTCTATATTTTCAGTGAGTTGGATAGCTGTATTATCTATATGGCAAATATTAATTATTGACGGAATCCACGTCCCGAAGATCGGGATTGACGATACCCCCTTAAGGATGCTTATAAGTTTTGACTGGGCTAAACCCTACAGGTGGATTTAATTATCCGACGGTCAAATAAGTTAAGCAGAAGGGCTTAAGAAATATCAAGATGCCGATTAAATTAAATTGTTAATAATTAAATTTAATTGGCGGGTATCGAAAATCTTAACGTGGAGAGAAATAGTAAGCATTTAATAGCGGGAGCTCAATGCAAGAAGGTCTTGAGACTATGGGTCATAGTGCAATTATAGTTCTTTAGTGGTGTGAACTATAATTCAGTATTTTATGAAAATTGTAGAAACCGTTGCATGTCTTTCCATAATTGTAGAAACCTCTAGTAGGTATCTGTGTTCCATTGGAAGTCTAACTCAGAATTACCCCCCAGGTTCCTCCTGTAGCCCTATATATACGCGAGTAAGCTGAACCAGTTTGAGATTGATAGATCATATTTCATTATTATTATGATATTATTTTTGTCTTTCAAGACTTAAATATATCGGGGTTCTACCAGTACGAGTTCTCGGAGGATCGTAGCCTATGCTACGTTCGTGGATTGCATAAGAAAATACAGTAGAAGATCTGATAGGAGCTTCAACTCGGGATCATGTCATAGTTGAAGATTAAGTCGACAAACGGTATTCTTCGAAATTAAATTTGGTTGCACGTGTTTATTTTTTATCGTTCGACGTCAAAAATTTTATCTAAACCCCGTTTCGGCGTTTGCCCGTCCAGTTATTTTTTATCGAAAATCGTTTTAAAAAATAATGATCTTAGCAATATTGCCGCCAACAATTCTCACCAAAATTGGTTGCATATTTGAGTTGTAGTTGTTATAATTGGACCATGTACATCTTCCGTTATGTCATATGTCTTGTGCCATCTTATGTCTTGAACCGTGGTTCTAAAGTATGTCGCAGACAGGAACGTAATGTATGGGAACATAGGGTACGAGAATGTAACGGTGCCATGCTCCGCCATTTGGGTGTGTCTCTTTGATTTCCTAAAATTTGTTATATTGGACTTTGGTTTGACGCTAGCGAAGGCATCACTGACACTTTAGGTGGATAGTCGGAGGGAGCCTAATTCGGTTGGCCTAACCCCACACTGTTGTGATTTAAATAAAATAGTCGTGGTATAAAACTATGCAAATCGGTTATTATTTCCCAATGAGGGTCAAACACGATGGCTTTAGCGTTCAATTTCCAAGAAAGTCTAATTCTTGAGATTCGCGGCGAGGGGCACGTTTGGTTGTCCTTGTGGTCGGGTGCTGGGATGGTTGCATGCATGGCATATCTCTTTATCATACTCATTATATTCTGATCGATGTCTATAACAATCTATCTTGTTCAATAATTATGTGGCATCCCATGTGAGATTTTTATTTGAGTTAGAACGGTAGGGTTTCTTAGAGTTTCTTCTGAGCTTCAAAGCTCATGGCATTTCATGCCAGGTAGAGGCAAGGAATTTGCTGAAGAAGAGGAGTCCTCGGAGTAGCAGGGACTTGTTTCCGCTTGAAGAGGATCAAGTTTATTTCTTTTCTTTTGTTACTCCTTAGAGTGTGTACCAGCTAGTTTTCATTTCTCTCATGTTTTGATATCAAATTTCTAAAAATAATTATTGGATGACAATAATTATTTTGTGTGAATCGATGAAGAAAATCCAATGATCATGGATGTATTACGATATATGTTAATTATGAAATGGCATGTTAGTAGAATCCCTATTACTATATGTATATCTTAGTATCCTAAAATTTAGGGTGTTATAACTTGGTATTAGAGCCTAGGTTTAGTGAATTTTCAAGCCTTGAATTGTGAGAAACTATATTTTCTGTAGCACAGAGATTCAGTGGAAGTGGTTATACTATTTAATTTATCCATTATAGCTTACCAATGTTAAAATTCATTCCAAATCATTTCTTCTTTCCCTTAAGATGTCTTCTGACTCTGATCTAGACGAAGAGCCATGGCCATCATCTGACTTAGATGACAGTGATGCTGAAGAAGTTCCCAGAGAACCGATTGAAGAACCCATTGACGGTATACATTTAGATTAGTCCTATCCATATGACGATTGGGGAGAAAAGAATGGTATCAACTTGGATGACTAGGAGGACGAGATCCTAAGTGACGGGGCGGTCAGTGAGGTTTATGAACTCGTCGAGCCTTTACTTGACAGCAAGGGAGAGGTACATATGTAGTAGAGCAGATGGGGATATCGCTTGGACCATGTCATAGGGATTATGGTTTATGTAAAGGTGCCGCCAATTGTACGATGTCGTTAGAAATCGCCAGTGGCGTCATATTATTATCTAGGGCCGATACTAATTTCAGATAGGTAGGAGAGTAGAACCTATCAGCTTGGGGTACCTCCTTGGTCTGCTACTAGAGTAGAGGATTCGATCACCCCAACCCTCCGTTAATCCTGTTGGCTGATAGATAAGGGTTGGATTATAGACCCGCATAACCCAGAAATAGATTTTGACGACAATTGTACCTACACCGAGACTTCTGTTGTCATTTCTAACCGATTCCAACGACATACTATTGCGTCCAACGTCTAGTATGTAAAGTGCACTAGGAGTGCTACGGCGTTTAGAAGGTGACATTGAAACTTGAGATCATCGTTCGTAGGGAATATCCTTTTCTGTTCATAGATTAGGGTTTCCTTTTGTTTTGTAGCGGTTGGATCTTTGTTCTGTATCCCCTTTTTATATTATGATGAGAAGAAACAAAGTTATCTTTTTATAACATAACCTCTCTCTTATAATGCAATATGACTTAGTTGGTGGAGTAAAAAAATGGAACATGATTTATGTTTAAGGCAGATAGGCGGATCATCAGTTTAGAAGGAACCACAAGTTAGATTAGGTGAACGTTTTAGCTAGGAGGATGGCAAGTCTAAGTATGAGGCTCGATTCCTTTTTATTTTGTAATATTGTATCGATGCTTTATAAATTCTATATGGGTGTTATGAAATTGCTTATTTCTATGTGATGTATGCCTGTTGTGGCTTAGAAATGTTTGATTATGACAAGTCTAAGTGTAAAGGTTGGTTCCTTTTTATTTCTATGTGATTATACGCATTTTTACCGTGTTTAAATGCTATATATGTTTGATTTTGGGATTAAGCCTTGTTTTGTTAGATAAAAATCATGTTTTGAGCTTGTGAGGTTTATTGCAAAGTTGGTAGATGCATGTATATATGGTTTTCATAAATATATATTTTGAAAATTGAAGAAAGTTATGTAAATGTTGCAAAAACATGGTGTTTGGTGTTGGAGCTAACCCTTGGGGATGAGCATGGGTTTTAAAATGCTTGGTCGGGTTGAGGATAGCTTAGTGTGAAATTATTGTTTTACCTCCATGATTTTAAATGGGTTGATTATGTGCCTTGAATCAAATTAATGGTTAAACTGTGTGCCTTAAATGATTATGAATGTACTGTAAATGTGGGCCTCAATTGCTCATCGGTGAAAGTTTTGAAATTAGCGCAAATAAGTGCTTCGCTCCTTCAAGATAATCCACGTAAATGAAGTGGTTGCCCCAATAGGAGGCAGTTGTTGTTGTGGCAAGGTATAGAACTCGTCATTGCCTAGTGGGTCATTGAATGCCCCGAACCTAAGTCAATAAATGAGAGTCTATACTTGCTACTATTGTCCCTAGTGCGACAATATCGGTACGTGTAAGTCATTGTGGTTGTGTAAATCTTTTTTTGGTTGAAAAACCTTGTGGAGAACTAAAATAACTCTTGTGGTGTTTGCAAATTGTGAGATATCGTTGGGTTATATGAACATTCATGGTTTTTATAGAAAATCATTTTAAAGGGTTACGTGGTTGAGTTGTTCATATAACTGGTAATTACATAATATGATTTCATTTCATGCTAGTCTATTCCTAATAGGCTTCGGCTCACGTTGTTGGATTTAAACAATTTTAGGTGACCCTGATTAGGTGGCTTGAGGTGGTGAAGTTCGGAAGGTTATGGCAAATTAAAAAACTTGTAGTTTTTTTATTTTGGTTATTTTGAATCATATAATTGTTGTAATATGTTTTGTACATGATAGCATATGTTTTGTAAACCTCAAGGTTATAATTCCAATGCATGCATGTTTGTATGAGACGATAGAAACCTTAGGTGATTATAATGTTATTTAAACGATTTTTGGTTGGGTTATTGTTTAATTTTAATTCACGTGCCTTGAGGGAGATTTGGGATCAAGTTTTTGGCACTTTTAAAGTTATTCCTTTTCGCCTAAAATGTATTGAAAAGGCTAGAATATTTTCTAAGTGTTAGATTTCTAGGTTTAGCTTTTGAAAAATGGTTCAGACCGATCGATGTATCAATTGATTGGTCTATTGAGCGGTCTTTTGCATGTCTCGATTGTTTAGCAGACTTGAAGAAAATAGTGTACTATTAAAGACAAAGACCGATCGATCGGTCTGGGAAGATTTTGGAAAGGTTAGTGTTTTTGTTCTAAAAGCTTGGCTCTCAGAACCTTAACCCTATTCCTTTAGGTTACTCTTTTACTTAAAATAAACCCTTAGTAATGCGCCTTTCAAAGACTTTCTATTCGATTTTGGGTAAGGTTCTTTAAACCATTTGGGTTCGGGTGTTTTCAGTGGATCTTGGTTTCACAAATGGTTTTGATTATGTGGTTCACGTGACCCAGGTTTTGGGACGTAACAGGTTAGTATCAGAGCTCTAGGCACGAATACCTAAGAGCCATGGGAAGAGGTTGTATCACCTTGTGAAGAATGTTGCGTGTGCTTGACTTGCATGTGTTTAAAATGTTTTGATAACATGAGAATGTTGTGTTGTACGTGGGCATGGAAGTTAAACCTTATGATTAATTCGTCTTGCCTTATGGTGTTTAGATTAACCAACTTGGAGGCCATGTTAGAAATGTGTTTGGCCAAAGTACTTTCTAGCAAGGAATCGGAGTGGGTCACCCAAATTGACTTATCACTTTTGTTGGTACTCCTCAGTACATGGAGTTTGTTTACATGATATTGACTGGCTAAGTGTTAGCATGATTATGTGACATGTGTTAGTAATGACACGATAAACTGAATCTTATGTTGTTATATTTTGTGTTTTCTTTCATATAGAAGTTATGTCAGCACAAAAAGTACGAGGCCGTGGTCGAGGTTGTGGTTACGATCTAGGACAAGGGGATGTGTCAATCCCTGATGTCAGAGATGTTAATGTTTCCCAGGGATCGGTAGATGGGGTAGATCTGTTTCGTGTGATGGTGGGTTCCATCTACTAGTTAGCTGAGGCCGCTAGGGGAGGGGCGAGAGTATTTGAGTCGTGGGTGACTGTTGCCATGTGTCATGGGTCGACTGTGACACCATGCGTGTGTTCCAACGTCTTGACCCTCTTACCTTTGTCAAGGATCCCGATCCCAAAGTGGCCACTGAATGACTAGAGCTCGTGACCAGGATGTTAGACACATTGCAGATAGTCGAAAATGACTTGAGGGTTACGTTTTCCACATTCCAACTAAGGGGTGAAGCCCATGAGTGGTGGAAGTTTGCTCGAACTACTATGGAAGGCATGTGAGTTGGTTTTACGAAGGTGTTTCAGGAGAAATACATTCCCGAGTCTTCTAGGGACATCTATAGGGAGGAGTTCTTTTCACTCACCCAGGGAATGATGAGTGTTGTACAGTACGTGGCCAGGTTTACCAGCTTAGCTCGCTTTGAACAAGAATTTGTGGGCATGGATGAGCTACATTCAAAGAGGTTTGAAAGGGGTTTGAGACCCGCGATCAGGGAAATGGTGATAGGATTAAGGCTACCTATTTTTACTGAATTGGTGGAATTTGCAATCACTATTTAAACTACTTTGAATGAAACCTATAAGGCTAGAGAGGGAAGAGCACTGCAAGGAGTGAGTGCATAGTCAAATGGACGCCACAACAAGAGAAAGAGGTCGTCTGGTTCCAATTCTTATCCTACTGAGTCATATTAGTAGTTTTCAGTACCGGCACCCTCGATAGCTTTATCAGGACAGTCGAAGCAGAGGGAGCTCATCTGTTATCAATGTAGACAACTAAGGCATCGTGCGGTGGATTGCCCACTGAGGGGACATCCTTAGAGTTCTACACATGTTCAGTCCCAGGGGAGAGGGCCACCAGTATGCTTTCGGTGTGGTCAGCTAGGACATTTTTCCAGGAACTACCCTTAGGGAGGGAGCACGCAGAACACGGCAGGTGCACCACCTGTTCAACCGATGCAGGGATGATAGACTTACCGACAGCCACAGCAGCAACTAGCAGCTCAAACTTCGAGGGTGGTAGAAGGGGGCAATTTAGCCCAGTCAGTGCGACAGCCCACTACACAGAGCCATCATAGACAAACTACGGGACCGCAGGGGTGGGTGTTTGCCCTCACTAATATGAGTTATTTGTAGGCACCAGTTGTGCCTGTCACTTCAGCGACTACTTCAACCGTTAGAGATACTCTCTTAGTGTACCGTTCATGGGTTAGTTTTCTTATCGACACGGGAGTATCACATTCTTTTATCTCATCTAATTTTGTATCTGCTTTGGGGTTAGAGATAGATATGTTGGGTAACACGTTGTGTAGAGACCCCGATCGATGGGAACATGGTGTTGGGACGAGTCTATAGATCCTGTAAGTTAGAGGTCGCCGGTCACTATTTGGAGTTTGATTTCATCATTCTCGATATGACCACATTTGATATCATCCTAGAGATAGATTAGTTGACCATCTATCATGCCTATATTGATTATGATCGATTGAGATTATTGATTCGTACACCCGAGGGTGATTATTTTTGTTTCGTGGGTGATCAGGATGATGGTTTACTGTTCATGCCCAGTGTTATCTGAAATTGAGAAAATCTTAGTTTTCTCTTTTCTGTTCTCATGTTGGATGAGGCTGTGGTGTTCAAGGAAAGTTTTCCCTTGTAGTTTGTGACTACCAAGATATCTTTCCTGACAATCTATTCAAGTTAGCACCACCTCGTGAGGTAAAGTTTTCTATCGATCTTAATACAGGAGTCACTCCTATCTCGATGCCATCTTACTGTTTCGCACCAGCAGAGTTGCATGAGCTTAAGGTATAACTTTAGGAATTGCTAGATAAGGGATTTACACGCCCGAGTACGTCCCTAAGGGAGCTTCGGCCTTGTTTGCTAAAAAGAATGATGGGTCCTTGAGGTTATGCATTGATTATCGAAAGTTGAATCAAGTGACGGTGAAAAACAAGTATCCTATACCGAGGATGTTAGGGTTGGTATATTAAAAATTATGTTTTTAGTATTTAATTTTATTTTTAATAAAATTATTTCATTTTATAAGAATCTTTGTGAGCAATGTATGTGTTCATTTCTTTAATGTTCTGCATGAATGTCCGATATTTTGTATAGTATTTAATCGGTGTGTAAAGTATAGCTTGCATACAGAAGATCAGATTTTAGGTTCTTGTAAAATATAAGTTTTACGTTCACAGTTTAGATGAAAATAGACATACCATCGATACAATTGTGATACAGAGTTTTAGTAGGCATGTCTTAGTTACGGAAAATAGATAATAGCGTCATTTATTGTTATGACTCTCTGTGTCATTACACTTTATGTGTATTGTACGAGACATTTGAGATAATTAATTTTATACTGACTTTATAAATTAATTCACACCGCAAGGTTATTATGAATAGTGCTTATCCTCTTAATCTAGAAATAATTATTGATTTGCTTATATTTAATATTCGTTACTTTGATTCATTAGAGGATGCGATCTTATATGGGACTATATTTTTGGTGAGTTGGATAGCAGTATTATTTATATAGCGAATATTAATTATTGACAGAATCCACATCCCCAAAGATCGGGATTGATGATATCCCCTTAAGGAAGCTTATAAGTTTTGACCGGATCAAACACTATAGGTGAATTTGATTATCTGGCAGTTAAATAAGTTAAACTGAAGGGTTTAAGGAATATTAAGATACTAATTAAATTAAATTGTCAGTAATTAAATTTAATTGGCGGGTATTGAGAATCTTAACGTAGGGAGAAATGAAAAGCATTTAATAACAGGAGCTCAATGCTTTATGGTCTTGAGATTATGGGTCAGAGTGCAATTATAGTTTTTTAGTGGTGTGAACTATAATTCAGTGTTTTATGAAAATTACTGAAACTGCTGCTAGTTTTTCGTAATTGCAGATACCGCTATGAGGTTTGTTTAATTGCAAAAACTGAAGATACGTGTATGTGTTTCACTAGAAGTCTCACTCATAATTACTCTCCAAGTCCCTGCTGTAGCCCTATAAATATGCGGGTAGACTGAACTAATTTCATAACTTGTCTTCTAAGATTAAAGATGTTCAGGTTCTGCCTGTATGAGTTCTCGAAGGATTATAACCCACACTATATTTGAAAATCGCATAAGAGAATACAGTAGAAGATCTGATAGGTGCTTCAACTTGGATTCAAATCATAGTTGAAGAATCGACCGGTAAAAATGTATTCTTCTAAATTAACTTTGGATGCACAGGTTTTATTTTGATCGTTCGTCATAAAAAAATTTCTGAAGCCTGTTTTGGCGTTTGCCCGTCTAGGTATTTTTTAAGATAATCGTTTGCAAAAACAAAGATTTTGACAGTCTTGCCTCTAACAGAGGATTGATAATTTGTTCAATCATTTAAAGGGTTCGAGTTGTTTTTCGATGAACGACTTAAGGTCAGAATACCACCAGTTGAGAATCAAGGAAGAGGACATACCAAAAACTGCCTTTAAGACTCGTTATGGTCTTTACGAGTTTTTAGTTATGCTGTTCGATTTGACGAATGCACCTGCGACATTCATGGACCGGATGAACCGCAAATTCCATCAATACCTTGACAGTTTTGTAGTCGTGTTTGTGGATGACATTCTTATCTATTCACCTTCGAGGGAGATGCACAAAGAACATCTATGTATTGCTCTACAACTTCTGAAGGTGCACCGATTATATGTAAAATTTGAGAAGTGTGAGTTTTGGATGTCTGAAGTGAAATTTCTTGGACATGTAGTGTTGGGGGATGGAGTATCTATAGACTCTTCAAAGATTGATGCAGTGATGAGTTGGGAACGACCAAAGAACGTGTTTGATATTCGTAGCTTTTTGGGTTTGATAGACTATTACTAACGATTCTTCAAAAGCTTTTCTCAACTTGCCGTGTTGATGACTCGCCTTACATGGAAGGGAGTCAAGTTTGTTTAGAGTGAGTCTTGTGAGTTGGCATTCTAGGAGTTGAAGAAGAGATTGACCAGTAAACCAGTGTTGGTTATTTCATAGCGGGATTTGGGTTACACAGTTTATTGTGATGCATCGCATGATTATTTAGGATGTGTTTTGATGCAATAGGGTTTGGTTGTGGCTTATGAATCTCAATAGTTGCAGACTCATGAGTAGAACTACCTAACATATAACTTGGAGTTGGCAGCAGTGGTCTTTGCCTTTAAGGTATGACGGAACTATCTTTATGAGCAGCATTTTGAGGTTTTCTCCGACCACAAGAGCTTAAAATACTTATTTTCTCAAAAGGACTTGAATCAGCGCCAGCGACGGTGGATGAAATTTATGGAAGACTATGATTTCGATTTGTAATATCACCCGGGAAAGGCCAATGTCATGGCCAATGCTCTTAGTAGGAGATCTCATGGTTCCTTAGCTTCTGTTGCCATGTGAGAGTGGGACATGCTTTAAGAGGTTGTGGAGTTTAATTTGCGTCTCGAAGAGACAGAGGAGGGTGCGACCTTTTTTTCAGTGGTTTCATGACCCATGCTGATTGCTTGTGTTCTAGAGGTTTAGCGAACAGATCAAGAAGCTCAAATGTTATAGGATCATGTTACTAGTGGGAAGGACACCAAGAGATGGGTTGTCAGCCTAGAGCAGAGTTTGAGATTTGCTGGGAGAGTGTTTATGCCAGAGTCGTGCCGTGAAGACGTGTTACATGATTTTCACCATTCTCGTCTTATAGTGCACCAGGGAGGCCCCAAGATGTACCATGATCTACGCCGACAGTTTTAGTGGAAGGAAATGAAGAGAGATGTAAAACAGTTGGTTTCTCGGTGCCTTACTTGTCAGCAAGTGAAGACAGAACATCAGAGGCCAGCAGGGTTGCTCCAGTCGTTGCCAGTATCAGAATGGAAGTGGGAGAATGTCATAACGGATTTTATAACAGGACTTCCTAGATTGCCTAAAGGGCATAATTATATTTGAGTGGTAGTTGACAGACTGGCGAAATCTGCACACTTTCTTCCTATGCGTGTAAAGGATTCTGTAGACAAGTTGAATAAGTTGTATGTTAGTGAGATTGTTTAGTTACATGGGCTGCCTGTATCTATCGTTTCTGACTGAGACTCACGTTTCACGTCACGCTTTTAGCTAAGTCTTCAGTCAGCTTTGGGGATAAATTTTCTTTTCTGCACTGCTTTTTATCCTCGTACCAACGGTCAGTCTGAACGCACCATACAGATCTTGGAGGACATGCTGAGAACTTGTGTACTAGATTTTTAGGATTCCTGGGAGGTTCATTTACCACTAGAAGAATTTGCGCATAGCAACAGTTATCAGTCCAGTATTTTGGGCAAATGTGGGGGAAGCAGCAGTTTTGGGACCCGACTTGGTGCGGGAGAGCACATCAAAGATTACCATGATTCGACAACGCTTGGTGACGGCCCAAAGCCGTCAGAAGAATTATGCAAATCAAAGGAGGAGGCCTTTGGAGTTTAGGGTGGGAGGCCACATGTTTTTAAAGGTTTTTCCATGCTGAGGTCTGATGAGATTTGGCCGTAGCAGGAAGTTGTCTTCGCGCTTTATTGGGTTGTTTGAAATCCTTGAGAGGATTAGGGAGGTGGCGTACCATTTGGCCTTACCTCCTTAGTTATCTTTGGCGCATAATGTGTTTCATGTTTCTATGCTTCGAAAGTACGAGCCTGACCCGTCACATATTTTGGACTAGGCTACGTTGCGGGTGGATAAGGATATTTCTTTTAAGGAACTATCCATGTGGATTTTGGATACGAATGAACAAGTGTTGAGAGGGAGAACCATTGCCTACATCAAGGCATTGTGGCTTTATCACGGGGTCGAGGAAGTTACGTGGGAGCTTGAGTCCGAAGTTCGTGCTAGGTACCTGGAGTTATTTTCTTCTTGACCACGTAACGAATTTCGGGGGCAAAATTCCTTATGGGGGTAAGAGTTGTGAGGCTCGTTTCCTTTTTATTTTGTAATATTTTATCGATGTGTTATAAATTGTAAATGGGTTCTATGAATTAGCTTATTTCTATGTGATCTATGCATATTGTGGCTTAAAAATGCATAATAGAATTAATTCCAAACCATTTGAGCGTTGTAGTGCAAAGTTGAGAATTTTCTAGGAAGGACTGCTCGATGGGTCTATCAGGGTTTAATGCGCATGAGGCAGATCAAAACCTTGGTTTTCGGTCCAAAGCTTCTAAAACAAGTTTCTCTCCCTTCCCTCTAGGAGAAAACTCAAACCCCTAGACTTCTCTCTTGACTTTTTCTTGCTCCGGGTGTGATTTTTGGCGTTGCGAAAGTGGAATTGTGTTGTATACACCGAGGGCTTCGCATCCATCAAAAACAAAAACTCGTTTTAGCAACGTTGGTTTTTCATGAGAAGTTAAAGCGTCGAGTTTTTAACTATCTACAGTAGGATTCTAAACTATCTTTCTTTAAAAGGGTATTATATGTGATTACACGCATTTTTACCGTGTTTAAATGCAATAAATGTTGGATTTCGAGATTAAGCCTTGTTTGGTTGGATAAAAAGCATATTTTGAGCTTGTGAGGTTTATTGTAAAGTTGGTGGATGCATATATATATATATATGGTTTCATGAATATGTGTTTTAAAAATCGAAGGAAGTTAAGTTCAACGTTACAAAAATGTGGATTTTGGTGTTAGAGCTAACCCTTGGGGTTGAGCATGGATTTTAAAATGTTTGGTTGAATTGAGGATA